>LPNX010446895.1:61345-163554 GCA_001517045.1 Pseudotsuga menziesii | reverse complement strand
ATATATATTTATTTAAAACTATTAATAAAACATTACATTTAATAGTTGCACAAAAAGATAATTACCAATAAAGTAAACCAAATATAATATAATTGATATTATTCAAATAAGAATTCAAATCTAAATAATTAATTACCAAATAATAACTAAGAACCAAGAATATTAGAAAACCCTAGCAAATAACTAAATATCATATAACATAATTCAATTTGAAACTTTAAAAAGGTAAGGAATTTAATATATATCATTAAAGTATTTGATGCTAAAACCAATAAATAACTAATCTTGCATTCACGTTAACATGTCAGAGAGATATTGCAGGGTTTGGTGGACTGATGCGAGAGGTTGAGAGAGCGGACAAAGGGAAGGCCACAGGTCAGCGCGAAGGTAGATGTGCGGGAAGATTGGTGAAAGGGATGGCTGTGAAGGAATGGAGAGCGGTGGTGGCTAGAGCGCGGGTCTTGAGAGGAGCAACGTGGTCGGCAAGGTAGAGCCCGGTTGGGAGAGCAGGCTGGCAAAAAGGAAGCCGGTAGGTGTTGAAAGGATGAGCTGCATGCTAGTGGAGGTAAGGGAACGCAACCTGTGGTGTGGCTAACGAATGGAAAGAACACCCTAGCGAAGGTGAGAGGTGAGTGGAGCTAACCACGTGGAGGGAGGTTTGGTGAGCCAGAGAACAAGCGTGGGTGGAAAAGGCAGCAACGAAGGCTATTGTAGGCGAAGAGAAGACCACGCAGAGGAGCTGGGGATAAAAAGATATTTAAGGTAAAGGTAGCGAATGTAAGAGGTAGGGCTTACACGAATCTTACCTTCTATTAACCAGAAACCCTAACCTAGGAAATGACCTTGGCTAAGAAACTAATCCAAAGCTAACTTAGATTAATCTACCACTAGGTTTGTGAGAGGAAAGTGTGTGAGGACCAAAGAAACCCTAGCACAAGCTCTAACTAGCCTAGGGTTTTTTTGAGGAGTACTTACCTAGGGAGGAAGGATCCTAGGTTAAACAACTATCCTAGAAAGATTAAGGAGCAACCTAGGGAACTCTCTCAAGGAGACGTGTCGTCATTTGCTAAGGTGACAAGAGGAAAGTAAAGGCATATCCTAAGGCAAAGTGCAACTCTAAGGCCACCACTAAGACTTAAGAAATGCACATCCACCAAAAATCCAACAAAGAGGTTAAAATCCTGACCTGATTGCGCTTATGTTCATCCAACAAATCGAAGCATCACCAGAAGCATAGATTCACCAAAGAT
Source organism: Pseudotsuga menziesii (assembly GCA_001517045.1). Taxonomy (NCBI): domain Eukaryota; kingdom Viridiplantae; phylum Streptophyta; class Pinopsida; order Pinales; family Pinaceae; genus Pseudotsuga; species Pseudotsuga menziesii. The sequence continues at coordinate 162,304 of LPNX010446895.1, read as the reverse complement.
TCACTAGAAAATAGCTTGCATTAACGATAAAATTTCCTCACCAGGAGCATATCCATCTAGAGGAAACCCTAAGTAAGGTAAAACAAGTGCATAGTGTATTATCCCATAAGTTCTTATTTAAAGTGAAAGTGAGGAGATCTATTTATATGATCTCACACTCACTTATCCACACACACATGCCTTAAAACAAGTAAAATTCATAATTATTTCATGTCAACTTAAAATTAAAAGAAAATAATAAGAAAATATAAACTATGGTAGGCTACATGGGGGTATTTGCATCCCTAGGTGCAAAAACATGCTCAAATGAGCGAATCACTCCGAACAAAAGGGCAAAGCGAGCTGTAAGGAGGGCGTTATGCCCTATCTAACCTCTATAATGTTGTAAAATCCCTCGACGCCCTCGTCAAATCATGGAAAGGACCTAGTATTGAGGATTCCTTCCTCCCAGGAAAGAAGGCCAGGGAGAGAAAGGACACATTGAATGAAGCACCAGGAGGGTGTATGAAGTGGTTGTGACTGAAGACAACCATCTCATATCTGAATCGGAGGCCACCAGAGTGTGCAAGAAGGGAATGGAGCCATGAGACCGAGTGGTCAACCATTAGGTGCCTCAGACACCAACCCTGAGGTTAAAGCCTCTTTAACGGGCAGTTGGCAGTGCCATTAAGCCATAGTACCCTTAAAGGAGGACCAAAGGGTGCAATCATGACCGCCATCGCTCAATAACACCCCTCCTAGTAGAAAAAATGGCCCTCTCTCCCTGGGGTACACTTCAAGGTGCGCTGGGTACAAGTGCAGCGTAATAAGGTGGATTAGGCCATATGCTTTTTCTACATTATACGAGGATGAAACAAATGTATTTTCTAGATTGATTTTATGGAAGTTGTTCCAAAAAAAAAAAAAAAAAAGAATATAAAAAATAAACGGTAGTTATACATCAGTAACTTGTAGTAGGTGCATGGATATTACACTTATAGGTGTTTATATTTTTACACCTATAGGTCTTTATATTTTAGAATTAATGGATGGAATAGCCCCTATTTTTTTATTAGATTGCATGAGGATCAGAGAAGTGTACAGTCCCAAATTGATTTTATAGGAGTAGTTTCAAACTCTAAATAAACAATTATAAGAAAAAAATATAAAAAATAGTTGGTAGATATGCATGAATAACATGTAGCTTATAGTTGATGCATGGATTATGAGCATCACTTAACCTGTGACCTATTGGTGGTGGACTAGCACATGAGCTCTTTCTAGATTATAGGAGGATAAGACAAGCACACTCTCTACATTAATTTTATTACATTCGTTCCAAATTTGAAATTTGAAAAGAAAGAGTTGATATATTTATTAATAAAATTGCCTTATTAGGAGGGGGACTGGTGTGTCTTTAATTTAGATAAAGCATATTCTGTCATGAATCATACTCATTTATCAACCACTATCTAGATTAAGATTATTAAGATAGATCCATTTCAAATAGATTTTATTTTAAAGAAAGTAGCGAATTTAATCTTATTGTGAGCCTGTGAAATATTGGATTCTTCCTATGCGATTATTAGAAATTAATGTTCGTGACTATGACATTAGAGGCACCTTTGTCATTGGTTTGATTTTGCACCATTGGACACCTCTCATTGAGTTCTCCACACGTGGGTGTAGTGATAAACATTACTCCAATTATGTTGTTGTGTATAGGTCGGGCAAGAGTTATCTATTGAGCTGCAGAGTATTCAATGCGGTTGTAGTAGGCTTGATGACCGTTGGATCTCTAGAAGCTCAAGATCCAACAATCATCAAGCTTGCTGCAACCGCATTAAATGCTCTGCAGCTCAATGGATAACACTTGTTGTATGGGTCATATCATCGCTAAAAGCTAGGTATAGTACAAGGCAATGAGAATTCAACTTTTTCAAGAAAATAAAAAGGATAATAAAAGTATAAATATTGTTAATTATTCAAATTTTTATTTATGTTTTATTAAAGTTTATTGTTCTTTTTTCAGAAAGAAATAAGATTAAATAAGTGAAATTATTAGCAAAACTGCTTATACCTACATTTTGAAATAGATTTTCTAACAGTTTAAAATTATTTTAAATAATAATTGTATATAATTTAATTATAAAAAATAAAGAATATAAAAAATAATCCGCACCTATACATGAATAACTTGTAGTAGGAATAACTTGTAGTAGGTGCATGGATATTACACTCAGGTGTTTATATTTCTAACTTTAGTGACTACTACATATGCTCAATATATGGAAAAGCATAGCCAATTTTCTGGTTGGTTTGATTTTTCATATGATGACTTAATGGAAAAATTCGCCAACTACAAGTGAGTTGTGCACAAGTTGACAATGTAATATGGATATCCTAAATACATAGTTGTTCCAAATTCTAAAAAAACAATTATAAGGAAGCAAAGAATATAAAAAATAATTGGCAGTTATACATAAATAACTTGTAGTAGGTACATGGATATTACACTTATAGGTGTTTATATTTCTACACCTATAGGTATTTATATTTTAGAATTTGGGGTGGACTAGCTTTAATGTTTTTCCTAGTTTGCATGAGGATTAGAGAAGTGTAAGGTCCAAAATTGATTTTATAGCAGTAGTTCCAAACTTGAAATAAACAATTATGAGAAAGGGAACATAAAAAATAATTGCTAGATATGCATGAATAATAGGTAGCTTGTAGTTGATGCATGGATTATGGGCATCACTTAACTTGTGACCTATTGGTGGTGGAATAACACCTAAGCTCTATCTAAATTGCACTGGGATAAGACAAGTGTACTGTATACATTGATTTTATTGCACTAGTTCGAAATACAAAATTTGAAAAGAAAAGTTATGTAGGCATGGAATAGGGTTTGTGAAAGATAACTCATTTAACTAAACAAAAGTTAGTGATAACATATAGCTGAAGCATAGACAACAAATATGATTACAATTACAATAAAACTTATTTGTTGCACTTATAGCTTAGTGATGTTCACCAACCACAAATAAAATGACACTGCTAATAACATTTAGTATAGATCAATAAAATTGCCTTCCTCTATATATGATACTAGGAGGAGAACTCATCTTTAATCTAGATGAAGCATATATCATCATTTGTCATACTCATATAATGCCATCCGATATTTTTCGTGGAAGTTTCACTGTTTTTACGGAGTGAAGACGAGATTTTATAAATGAGGACGAGCACTCAGGCTTATAGTTACAACTTACCAAGTTTGGCAGACTTAAGGTTACAAGATACCCAGTTTCGTAGAACGGAGACAAATTCAAACAAATGCAAACGATGCTGTACAGACAAATTACGAATTATTAGGTTTGGATTGGGACGGACAGGTCAAAAAGTGTTGCAAGCGGCTAGATAACTCCATTCGCGCGCTATTTTATTTTTCCATTTTCTGAGTTCTAGAATCGAGGCTTGAGAGCGCTGAGATCAGCTTCTGCTCAAAGCGCTCCCTTTAGGTTGGGTTTGATTCCATGACTGCTCAAAGCGTGCCCAAGGAGCCATTAAATACGGTTAGCATTTAAATTATGCAATACTGATCTATCAGTTTCTTAATTTTCATTAAGATTATTAAGACAAATCAATTTCAAATAGCTTTTAGTTTAAAGAATTCAGCGAATTTTATCTTATGGTGAGCGTGTAAATCTTAAAATATTGGATTCTTCCTATCCGATTATATAACAAATTAATTTTCGTGGTGATTACGACATATGCCTATGGGAAACACTTTGTTGATAATCATAGCCAGCTTTAATTTTGCTGGATAGATTTGCCATCTATAATTGAGTTGTATTGAAGTTTAAAGATTAAAATATATAATTTTATAGTCATTATTTATAGCAAATTGTTAGAATTAATATATATATATATATAAAACAAATACTATTTAATAAACTAAAATATAAATGATACGAAAACACAAAAAAAAGTTACACAAAACAAATACTATTTGATAAACCAAAAAAGAATACACTGATATAAAAAAAAGAGGTGATATAAAAAAAATAAAAACAAATTGTTACTAGTTTCTTTAATCACCCTTTAGGTGAAGCTTACATAAATCTTACTCAAGATGCATTTAACCATAACAAGATACGTTGACCATGAAATAAATCCCTACCATACACTTGTTACACTTAGGTTAATCTTGTTGATAAACCAAAAAAGAAAACATTGATATAAAAAAACAAGAGGTGATATAAAAAAGATAAAAACAAATTGTTACTAGTTTCTTTTTCTTTAATCACCCTTTAAGTGAAGCTTACTTAAATCTTACTCAAAATGCATTTAACCATAACAAGATACCTCGACCATGAAATAAATCCCTATCATACACTTGTTACACTTAGGTTAATCTTGTTGATGGGCTGAAGCAAGTCCACAATCTCACATAATATCTAAATGTCTATAAACATAATAAGAATTTTATTATATGATCCAATTAGATTACAGACAATTATAATTATAGTATATTTATAAAAATATAAAATTATGTTTATAATGTTTACTCTCTAAAATAGATAAATATTTGGTCAAACAAATTGTTTTTTTTTTGTTGGCAAAGTGGTGGAACCCCCCTGACTAGCAGGGTTGCCATTGGCTGAGTGGCCACGAACCAGGGGCATCTAAGCCGTCAAAATCACCCGGGGATCGCACCCGGCCTGGACCGCACCAACCCTTAACATGGTTGGATTTTTAGGTATCCGACGGGATTAGAACCGGTGACCTTCCAGCTTAGGGGGCGTCTTAACCATACCCCGCCACCAACTGTTCTACATCTCGCGGATTTGGTCAAAACAAATTGTTGTCAATTCTTTTTAGATTACAATATTACCTTGCTTGTGACAACGTTACCAATTTTGTTATTTAAATGTCTATGAATAATTATACTCTATAATTAATTATTTTTTATGTTATTTTTTCTAAGCATTATCATTGCTTTTATCTTACAAAAACTATAAATTAAACGAATTTATATTTATATTTAATTAAAGTTAAAATACTATGTTACATTGCTATTAAATTATAACGACTACTCATTATAAGAATTATTATTTATATTTAATTAAAGTTAAAATACTATTTTACATTTCTATTAAATTATAACTACTACTCGTTATAAGAATTATTATTTTCTATAAATAATCAATTATAGGAAAGAAACAAAATGTTGTTTTGCATTGCACTTAAATTAAAGAAATTTATATTTATATTTAATTTTAGATTATAAAGACTATTCATTATAAGAATTATTATTTATATTTTGTTAAAATTTATTGTTTAGAAAGAAATAATATTAAATAAAGTTTTATCTAAATTTTATTTTATTTTTTTATAATAAAGAATAGGCATTAAATTCAAAATTTAAAGAACGTTTGTGTTTGAGTTTTATAAGGTCTCTATAAACAAGGCTTATATGCTTTTCATATGTGTTGAGTTTCAAGAACTTTTATTATTATCTATATTGATTGATCAGTGCAAACTTTTATGGCTTTTTTTTATGGAGCAGCCACTATCTGAAGGTTATATTAAATATGGTCCACATTTAAATTTAAATTTAAATTATGCAATATTGATATGTTGGTTTTTTCATTTGGATTAAGATTATTAAGACAGATCAATTTCAAATAGCTTTTACTTTAAAGAATTCAGCGAATTTAATCTTATGGTGAGCCTGTAAATCTTGAAATATTGGATTCTTCCTATGCGATTATTAGAAATTAATTGTCGTGACTACGACATTATAGCCAGCTTTGTCGTTGGTTTGATTTTGCATCTGATGATTTAATATTGGAAACCTCTCACTGAATTCTCCACACGTGGTTATAGTGATAAACATTACTCAAATTATGTTCTTGTATGGGTCGTATCACTGCTAAAACCGAGGTATACAAGACGACGATAATTAACTTTTCAAGAAAATGAAAATGAAAAGATATTAGAAATATACATATTGTTAATTAAATAAATTTTTATTCATATTTTAAAAATTGTTGTTTTTGGGAAAAGATAAAATTAAATAAACTAAATCAACAACAAAACTATTTATATTTATTTTTTGCAATCGAATTTTTAATGGAGTAAGCTAGCTGTGGAGCAATCCTCCCCACAGCTAGCTCACTCCATTTTTAATAGTATAAAATTATTTTAAATAATAATTACATATAATTTAATAATTAAAATTAAAATAGTTACAAAACATTTAAAATTTATAACAATTTATTTTTTATTCATAAAATAGAAGCAAGAAAAAACTACAAAGTTGCATAGTAGTTCTCTTTTAAAATGTTTGCCAGCCTTGTCATCATCGTTATCCTATGGTCATTGGTTTGGAGTTGGCTACTCTGTTTTCATAATAATTTGATTAGATTTGATATTATTATTATTTTATTTTTATTCTTGGAGATGTAAGATATTTATATATTGATTTAATAAATGTAAATTAAAATTGATAAGATATGGAATACATATGTTAAAATTATAAGGGTGTTTCAATAGCGTCTATGTCTTCATTTGAAATGAGCTGTCAACGCCAATGACCGTGAAAATGACCGAATAAAATGGTATTTTTTTTTTTAAATTATATTTTTATTTTTGATAATTATAAATAAAGTAATATAAAAAGGAGTAAGCTGGCTATGGAGCAATCCTCCCTCGTCGGAAGGAGGAGGAGCAAAGTTAGCGTTGACTTTGCTCCTCCTCCGTCAGATGGAGGGAGGATTGCTCCATAGCTAGCTCACTCCATATAAAAATGGTTATTTTATATCTTTTTTCTAATTAAAAAATAGAAATTTAGATTTCAAAAATTTGAAAAATATTTTTCTTTTTACAATATGCAATTTCTTGGAAAACTTTATAAAACTATAGATAAATAAATTTCCCTATTACATATTAATTAAAAGTCAACTAAAATCCACTACCAAGTGAATACAATATACCTTCCTTAAAGTTTTATTTATAGGAAATAACCTTAATGTGTTTGGGTTTTACATGCTCTCTATAGACTACCAAGTGATTACAATATACATACCAAGTGATTACAATATACATGCCTTGACAGGTATAATAAAGTTTTATTTTTATTTTACTGATTTTTATAGTAAAGAACCTTTGTGTGTTTGGGTTTTACAAGGTTTAGATGGACTAGTCTTATAAATCAACTAAAGTTGACTACTAATTGGTTACAATATGCATGCCTTTGCATGTATAATAAAGTTTTATTTATATTTTACTAATTTTGATATTAAAGAACCTTTGTGTGTTTAGGTTTTACAAGGTCTTGATTTTTCCATAGAAAAAAATCATAATTTTATATACAGAGTACACAATTACATTTATTAGATGAACCAATATCATATAATGATAAGTGTCCATTTGCTCAATTCACAAGCACAAAAGTGTTGTTACAAAAGATCATAATTGATTGTACAACAAATTATATCCATCCATGAAAACAAAATCCAACAATACAATTCTACTGCATAAGAAATCATCAAAAATCGCATACTGCATGAGAAATCTAATAACAAGTTCGAATATTCATCATCCAGATCTGCACAAATCATAAAAACCCCACATATAATACTGTATAAAATATATATATCATCTAAATTTGTCTTCACCATCAAAGTATATATAAAATATATCTTCCCCATCAAAATCTACCTTATGTATCATTGCCATCAATGTCTATGATGATCATCAAAATATACATCAAAAAACCTGTACACAAAGATATGCACAAGAAACCATGAGTCCTCAATAAAACTCATACTCCCTAATCGCATCACCTCTGCACTCTCTAGAAAACCTGAAAAGACTCATATGTTTTAGTTTCCCGAAACTCATGAATAATCCAATTCCCTTCCAAAACATTTGCACCCTCTTTAGCTAAAGCATCTGCTTTAGAATTCCTTTCTCGATAAATGTGTTTATAATCCATTTTTTCAAGAAGATCAGAGATTCTAATAACCTCATGCAAAACCTGAGTAAGTTACAAATCTTTAATTCTGAACTTGCCAATGACCCAGTTGATCACCAACTGAGAATCTCCAAAGACCTGCAAAGTATGAATCTCATGTTTTAAAGCCAATGTAAAAAGAATCTTTAGTGCAAATAACTCTACAAAGTTATTGGTACCCAAACCCAGTCCAGCTGAAAAGGTAAAATAATGTTCATCAGATATATATAGTAAACCACCATCCCCACAAATATGTGGCACAATTGTTGTTGAACCATCAAAATACTCCCATGGGGAGGATTTATCAATGATTTCTTCAATAGTCAATCTTATATTCAAAGATCTATTATCCATTGGATAAGAATTTAGTAGACCCAAACATAAAGAAGATACTTGATAAGACTTCAGCTTTATGTCTTCAAAACAACACTTATTTCTAGCCTTCCATATAAACCAAGAAATGATGACAGGTAAAGATCTATACCTGACCTCAACATTAAGGCACCAATTCTTCACACAGTCTAGAAATGAATTACCACGCCAAATATTAACCATCCTTAACTTGGACTCAATCTCTAACCAAACCCTCCTGGTAAAAGAACATTCAACCCCAATATGCAGGTTAGTTTTAGCCTCCAATTTGCAAAGATAACATCTACCTAGTCCTTCTCTACCTTTTCTACACAAGATATCCCAAGTAAGAGATTTCCCTGAAAATAAAAACCAACAATAGATTTTTTATTTTAGAGGATATTTAAGCTTCCAATGCCATTTCCACCACCAAGAAATTTCCATCTCATTCCTATCCTTAATAAGATGTAAATAACCAGCTTTGGGATTGTACTTACGTGTTTTTGATTGACTCCATACCAACATATCATCTTCATTAGTTAATCTAACATGACTGGATTTTAACAAAGCCAAATACGTATTCCAGGAAATAATTTCCTGGTCCACAAATCCAAAAAATTCATAATTCAGCCACCCTTGTTCCTGCAAAATAGATACACCAGGACATGTAATATATTTTAGAAAATAAAAACCAGCATAGTGTAATTTTTCAATCATAGTAGAAGGTAAACTATGTCTTTATTTGCAGCCAATCCAAGGGTCCATGCCAATACGCACCTCTGCTCCAGTCCAAACCCTCCAAACAAGAAACTGTCCAATAAGATCAAAAGACCAGAGAACTACTTTCCAACATATGGAAATGCCCCCTTTTTTCTTAATAGAGACCCTAATCCAATCCTACAATGGTAAAGGCCTGATATATTTCTAAATAGCAATCTGCACCCAAAGACATGTTCCATGAATAAGATTCAACACACTTTTTGCAGCAAGTGCTTTAGCAAATAAGGCAGGAATTTTCAATCCCCAACCTCCCAAAGATTTAGGATTTTCCAAAACCTTCCATGAATACCAAGGTAAACCTGTAGATTCATTATTGCCAGACCATAAAAAATTGAAATAGATCTTCCTGATTTTTTCAAGAATACCAACTAGAATCCAAAAATGCATCCAATAGACTGGAATGGCCTCAAGAACAAACTTAACTAGAATTAGTTTACCTCCCTTAGATAACCATCTAAAACTCCAATTCTTTACTCTCTTTTCCACTTTAGCAATTAGCCAATCCCAATCTATCAACAAATATCTGCAAGGTTTGAGATGAAAACGAAGATATTTCATACCACTCTCAATTTTATCAACATAAAATGAAAATATATTCTGTAAAGAAATTAGCTCAGATTCATCCAATCCTGAATAATAAAAAGAATATTTATAATCATTAATTACTATCCCTGATGCTTTACAGAAGACCATCAAAACCTCATATAATGTTGATAAAGACTGTTCAGAACCATCATATACCATTACAATGTTGTCCACAAATAGAACATGAGAAAGTATAATATTATTGCCAAAAGAGATACCCTAATAAGCCCCTCTAAGTTTAGTTGATAGAAGGGCCTTGCCCAGTCCTTCAACCACAATAAGAAAAAGTAAAGGAGCCAGAGGGCATCCTTGTCAAAGCCACTGACCAGATCTAAAAAAAGTTGAAGCCACCCCATTAATCAAAACAACAAAAGAAACAGAAGTAATGCTGTTCATGACCCAAGTGATCAAGGGCACTGAAAAACCCATTTTAGGCAAAATACCCCGTAAATAAAGATATTGTTCTAAAGTCATTGAATGACTTAGGTGAATTAGTCTTTGGAATCAAGGCAATGAAAGTAGAATTAAAACTAAAGGAATTTTGCCACTTTTCCTAGAGTCTTCAATTACTCTTAACAAATCATTTCCCAACACATAGAAAAGAGCCCTATAGACCTCCACAGGCATCCCATCAGGCCGAGGACTCTTATCATTTTTACTTAATGACAAAATAGACTGAATTTCCACCAGAGTAATAGGAATCATAAGATCATTGCTTTCTTCTTCAAAAATATCAGAAGGATATTCATCAGCAATCTCCAAGATATTAGGAAGATGTAAATTGATATCTTCCTTAAACAAATATTCAAAATGTTGAACCCCAACCCCAACAATTAACTCAAAACCCTCAACAATATTACCCCTATCATCAACAATCTTCCATATAGAATTTATAAATTTTCTATGATTAGCAAATTTATGGAAGAAAGGAGTATTATCATCCCCACAAAGTAACCAAATAGCCCTATTCTTCTGTCTAGCCTCATTTTCTCTGTTGAGTAAAATATTTCTCTTTCTAGATTCCAGCACAACTAGAGCTTCCTTATCATCCTAAGAAGAATAACCAAATCCCACCTTGTTATAAGCCTCCTCCAGCAAGATCTCAATCTCTACTAAATCCTTAAGATCCTGCACTTTCCTCTTAACAGACCAGCAGATAGATATATCCTTGATCCTTTTAAGATTGGCAGTAAAATGCATTGTAGGGGACATACCAGTATTATCATCATAAACCCTCCAAGAATTTTTCAATAGAGTAACCAAATCCTCATGTTCCAGCCAATGTACATTAAACTTGAAAGGACTATGAGCATTCTTATCTTGACTCAAAATCTGTAAAAAAATAGGACAATGATCCAAATCCCGCCAACATCCCACCCACTGACAAAAGCAGAGCTCAAATTCTAAAAGATCAGCAGATGCCATCAATCTATCTAAGTGTTTACAAATATTCTCACTACTAACTCTACTATTAGTCCATGTAGGAAGTAACACACTTGGCACAATATCCACAAGGCCATGATCATCCGAATTTTTTGAAAAAAATCAGAAATACAATCAATTCTAGCCCTAACTCCCTACATCTCTGATAATCCCATGGAAAAATTCATATCCCCACCTAAAATTAACTTGGTACAATTAAGATGTACAAAATCCAAGAGGTTAATCCAAAACCCTTCCCTCTCCACATAAGTACCATAAATATTAACAAAACATAAATCCATTTTAAGTTCATTCGAATATAGAGAAACACATAACCTTGACTCCATAGCCCATGAATTCAAGAAAAGAAAAAATCGAGATATCCATCCTAAAAGCATACCACCCGATTTTCCTTTAACATCCACAGAAACAAAGGTCTAACCAGAGAGTAATGATTCCATCTCACTAGCAAACAAAATCCCATCACCCATAGTTTCTTGTAGAAATAGAACATCAATAAACCGATTAGTAACCAACCTACACACAGCTAGTTTCTTGGGTTTACTAGCTAAACCTCTACAATTAAGGGTCATCACGATCATAAGGTACCCCTGTAGAGGGAATACACTACTCTAAGTGCCCCAGAATCATCAGAATGGTTAAGAAACTCTAAAGAATCACCAGGTATCACTGAAGATAAAAAGCTAGAAAATATCTTAGCCCCCTCAGAAGAGACGGTATCCTTGAAGACCTTAGAACTTGAGTGAATAAAGTATCTAGTACCAAACACCTTCTTATCCCTAATAGGGGAAATAAACCCTAAATCCCCTAGCCAGGATTTACCCAAAATAAACTTATCCATATGATCCACTACTGCCATAGAACTTCTACTTAATAAAGTACCCTCCTCAAAATCTACCATGGATGACAAACATAAAGGTTTAAGAGTCTTTTTTGCAGAGATCCTGAGATATAGATTCATCATCAGGACAAGTTCCAGTCCGCAAAGGCGATAAACCCTCCAAACCAATAGTCAAATGAGACAAGGATAAGTCAACAAGAAGTACCCCAGAATTCTTGTCACGCCAAAAAGGTTTAGGCTTAGGCAAAGACACAAACTGTTTCTTTAAAAAAGGAAGATGGCATTGGGCTAGAATATGACCATAACAATGACAACGATTGCAGCGAAATGGTACCCCCACATAATCCAATGGCTGGGTAAAAATAGAATCCCCTTTCTTAATAATAATGTCTATAGCTAGACCATTACGCATATCCAATAGTACCAACACTTTCCCCAAACAGCACACACCAGAATCTAAAAAAGATAAATTTGCCTCAAGAAACATCCCCAAAGCATTTCCAATCAACCTAAAAAAGTCCAAAGACCAAAACTCGAAGGGTAGATTAGGCATCTTTACCCATATGGGCATAGAGTCACACCTCTCAGTTCAGGGATCAAATAATAACGTCCAACGTTTGAGAAGGAGTCCCAAGCAGTCTCATTTCCATACACCCATTAGAATAGCAGCCACATCCTCAATCTTCTGAAATTTAAATGCCAGCCAAACCCTAGGAAGCCTAAAAAGCTTTGGACAGGAGCTAACTGCATGTTTCGAAGTAGCAGAAACCCAATTGTTAATGCCTTCAGGACTGAACTTTCTCCCACCAAAACGACCCACAAGTGTAAGTGCATTGGTAAACACTATCTCATTCAGGGGAACGTCCTCACCCACCACCAGAAGCAACAGTTTAACCTGCTTCCGAATGCACTACATTTTTCTCTTAAAATGCCCTATCTTCGGCACATTCTATGGGTGAAAATTTTCATGATAGGAAACCCCGATGGTTTCAAGATCACATTCCTGCTTTGAAACCCCACACTCGAAAACACCTTCAGAACCACCAGAATCCAATACTCTATCACTAGGGATTGACGCTCTATGGTCAGTGATATCACCATAGACACCAAAAGACAAATCCAGATCAGAAGACCCCAATGTTGTCATCTCCACCTGCAAAGTTTTAAACGAAGAATCAATAGGTTCAAAACTCACACCCTTATCCATAAAAAACTTGCCAGAAGAAACCAGATTATCTTCAAAAACAACAATAGGCACATCAGTCGAAACCGTCGACAAGGAATTCCCTCTCAACGTCATATCCTTCACAGATAATATCTCGTAACAAGGGTTCATAAGCATATCCAGCATTGTCGCACCAGCAGCCAGATCATTATCTGCATGGGAATTCGCCCAAGGAACCCTAAACTCCTCCATCTGAACCTTACCCAGACCAAGTGACGAATCTCTAAACGCAGAAACCCTAGAAGGGAGCACCCGAGATGTATTAAAGACCCACTTACCCAGAGGTGAAGAATAGGCTAATGCCTTTACATCCCGAAAAGACATCAGAGTAATGTGTCAAAAGAGACCAGTGCCAGACAGTACAAAACCCTAAAACCAAGATTAAAACCTCGAGAAACCCATCACCACCACATGAGCTGGATCTGCTACCGCACAAATAGAAAAACCACCGCCAAGTATCAGTTTAATGTCAGGTTTAAATGCAAAAAACCAACAACACGCCAAAGGTTAAGCTGTCACAACAGGACTAATTAATGAATACATTCGTCGAAACCAAACTAGGGTTCTTCATGCACATTCAAGATTACGTTATGTCATATGCTAGGGAGTCTTCAAAAAATTGCCGCCCAAATCTGATTGTTGTAGCTTCAACTCTTTACAAGGTCTTGATAGACGATTCCTATATGCTTTCCTTATTTGATTAAGTTTTGGTTACAATATACATGCCTTTGAAGTTATAATAAAGTTTTATTTATATTTTACTAATTTTTATACTAAAGAACCTTTGTGTGTTTGAGTTTTACAAGGTCTTGATAGACTAGTCTTATATGCTTTCCTTATTTGGTTAAGTTTGAAGAACTTTTATTTTGGAAATTATAATAATATGTAATCATTAAACAATATGAATCTTCAAGTATAACTAATCAATTTGTGATACTTATTATTCAAATAAATTTTAAAAATATAATTGTTATATTATAATGTTTAACCTTAAAAATAAATTGATAAATTTTTGGTAAGCATGAGTAATATCAAGTGAACGATATCTTGATTGCATAATACTCTGCCGGGACAGGGATAATAATAAGAAACTCTGCTTCGAAAGTCCTTCCTTGCTTGTACACCTTTAGTATTCATTTTATTATTTCAACATTTATCACAAGTAAAGTGCCACATTTTATTATTTTAACATTTATCACAAGAGTAAAGTGCCACAGGGTGCCGAAGTTTGTTGTGCATGATAATAGAGTTCTGAACTGGGTATTTTAACATTTATCACAACAGTAAAGTGCCACAGGGTGGCGAAGTTCGTTATGCATGATAATAGAGTTCTGAACTGGGTGACGATCTGCTTCGAAATTGGAGAGTCGTTTTTTTCCGGATTGTTTGTTAATTAGTTTGTGAAAAAAAAATCATTGTATACACGCACAATCTCATTGATGATAAACCATCCACGCATGACGATGTACATAGTAAAAGAATGAAGTGATATGTCTAGTGTCTTAGCAATGTATCACATTATGCACATTATATGTTATTTTTTTTATATCCTGATATTAACGGACTCATAGTGAAATACAAAAACTGAATAAAAGAGATATCCATGTGGATGTTGAAACGCACGAATTGGACATAATTATTTATACATAAATTCATAGAATATTTACAAATATGAAAGTCTTAAGGTGAAACGACATGAAGATGAGAGACTTAATAAATTAGATCCAATGACGTGTAGGTTAAACCATGAATATATTGACAAATATCGTGACTGAATTTGAGGAGATGAATGAAAACATGTGTTCATCTCGTAGTTTTATAAGTGAGGAGATGTACCATGCTTCTTCCTAATTGAAATGGATCAAACCTCGGGATTGCCAATTTGATTATTGTCAATATGATTTATGATTTAGTGCTTGGTGCAATGGACTTTGTCATAACTCTTTCGAAGTACATTTGGGTTTATGCATGCCTTCCAAACCTTGAGAGACCTTTCATTCACAATTAAAGTGCTTCCACTTCCATTTCTTTTGACAGAACCACATGAAACACAACACATCTAGCTAATATTTGTTCTTGATATATTTAAAGTATCCATATTAATATTAGTTTGTGATTTATCAATAATTTGTTTTTAAATAATGGAAATCTTTGATATTAATGGATACCTTTACATTTTTTTTTGCAAAGTTAATTCTACATGTAATTGTATCGAGAGAAGCGAGGTGCTCTTTAGTTTATAGGAGAGATCATGTCACTTTAGTCACGTTATGCTAGCTGACATAAATGAAAAATATTAAACTAGCATAGATCCATCTTAAACTTGGATCTAGAAAGCACCCAGAGGGATCCAAGTTCTTTAGGTGTAAGATTTTTAATCTTAAATTTTTAAATGTTCATAAAAAATTACACCTCAAAATTTTTTGATCACTTTGGTATTTGGTAAATCCCGGTTTAACATAGATCTTTTAATTACTTTTCATTTAGTTTTATTATTAGGTTTTTATTATTTGATAAATTAGGGGACATGTTTTTCTCTATATTCTTTTTTGTTTTAGCAGAGTTATTGGTGTATTGTTAGATTAAACACACATTGATATCATTAATGTTATTTGGATGACACTCATTTATTCTAATGAATAAGCCATAATCAAATATATCAAAATTATACTATAAAGCCATATCAAAATATATTTAAATTTTATTATAAAAAATGTTTTATTATTATTATGGTGAATTATAAAGAAAGTTAGTTAATTTCAATTATTTTAAAATTAATTAAAAATGAAATAAAATAAAAAGGCTAGAATCTTCTACGAAGGTTGAGTATATTTTAAAAAAGAGTTTAGCATTTCCATTAATCATTAATGGTTAATATAATTTAGAGAGAATAAAAAGACAAATGACCATGAAAAAGAACATGAAAAAAATACAAATGCTCATTTTCTATAGAACAAATCTAGTAAATTAGCATAGATCCATTTTAAACCTGGATTTATCAAGCACCCAAACCGATCTAATTTATGGATCTATGTTAGTTTAATTTTTTAAAGTTTATTTAAGTCGATATGTAATTTATATTTCTCATTTTTTATTTTTGCACCCAGAGAAGCGAGGTGCTCTTCAGCCCACTATGGGAGAGATCGTGTCACTAGATTGTGTCATGTTAGTTACATTATGCTAGCCCACATAAATGAAAAATATTAAAAAATACTTAAGAGGTGCTCTTCAGCCGAGTATGGGAGAGGAAGAGATCCTGTCACGTTAGTCACGTTATGCTAGCCCACATAAAAGAAAAATATCAAAAAATAAAAAATGAGAAATATAAATTACATATCCTCTTAAATAAAATAAAAACCGGGATTTACCAAACATCAAAGAGATCAAAAAATTTTGTGGTGTAATTTTTTATGAGCATTTAAAAATTTAAGATAAAAAAACATACACCTAAAAAACTTGGATCCCTTAGATCCATGTTTTTGATTAATCTATACTGGTTGTATAACATTGTTATCGCCAAGATAATAGTTGAAGAGTAGATGACACGTTTCTCCATGATTCTTTTAAAATAATGAAAATCTTCCATATTTATGGATACTTCTACATTTGTCCTTGCAAAATTAATTCTGCATGTTACAATTGTGTAACATTGTTATCCTCGAGGTGATCGTTGGAGAGTAGATGACACATTTCGTCATGGTAAATGCATTTCCAAAGTTACTATATTATATGACAGACATTGTATTAGGTGAGTTGTTTCAGGCATCGATAAACTCAACATTGGCCCACGGTACTTTGCAATAGAATTTGGCATTCGACTGCATACATGCCTAAATTTGCAATCACTTAAGTTGTCAATGTCAAAAAATTTGCATTCATGTTCATGTCAAGTTTGTCCAGGGGTTGCATGTCAGATGTTAATGTTTTCAGTTTTAGACACATTGCATTCTAGCAATGCAAGGTGCCTTATACAGACAGAGCCATAGCACAAGCTTTCCTCATTCTTCCACATGAAGAAAAAAACACATAGTGACACCATTTAAGGAATAATGCCTCACAATCGTTTTCCCCAGTGTAGCCTGTAAAACAAAAGACCTAACATGACAAACAACGACTGATCCGAACATGTTATCTATGTCGTTGCTATTAACCCAGTACTATTACTTTAGAATTTATGAAAGAGATGAAGTTTGGAAAAAAAAAGTAAGAGAATTAAGGGCGTAGAGCAAAGGAATCCGTCATGCAATGCTAAACATATGCACCTGTCATCATTTTTAGTGCATTTCTAACGCACCGAATACAAATGGCTGAAAATAATTCTATAAATATTTTATCGGTCTGCTAGCATCATCCATCCGTCTACCAATTCCTGTCACATTCCACCATTACAATTTATTTTCTAGTCATCCATCCGCCTAATCAGTGAATTGTTGCAGTTAACCTATGGTGGACATTGTTGAGAACTCATTGGCTGAACCCAAAGTTTTCCTCTTTTCACAATTAGAAAAAATAGAAAACAGTGTGCTCAGTAATTGGGAGCAAAGCTTGCAGGCTTCATTTTGAATTTGTTGGTCGAAGGGAGAAGGGCTCTTCCCCTTCGCTTCGTGAGCTGGGAGCTCTACTCTTGCTTAGCGTTAATGGCATTCTCTTTTATTTTGTTCGAAGTATTTTCTCAACAGACTACCATGCCCGCCTCATGCCTCCTGGGAGACACCGTTTATATTGTAACGTTGACCCCATGGTTCTTTTTTAAGGGGTTTCATATGCAACCATGAGACCTTTCAAGGAGAATTAAGTTACAAGCTTATGTCCTGAACCTAGTAAACATATTTATGAGTTTCATATATTTTACGGATTCCGTTAATTGTATTGGATTAGGGTTTTTGTATATTTTATTCGTAGTATTAATTACCTTCGTCTTTGTGTCTCTTGCAGGGTTAAGGATGGACACTTGTTCTCCATGGATTCCAAAAGAAAAGACAGCGTAAGGAACTAGATAAGAAATGCTTTTCGACCTACCTTTGACAAAGATAGTCTTTGTTTTGAACCTAGCAAGTATTGCTAATGGATCTAGTTGACGCACAGTTTGAACGATGCCTGTGACATACTCTTGTAAACGGCGACTTAAGGATTAGCTCGATTCATTGTTAAGAGTAATCAAATACATATGGAATGGTTGAAGGACACTGTTGCATGTAAGGTAATGGAACTTGTAAGGGTATTTTTATTTATGAAAATTCTGATATTTTCAGAGAACTTATTTTGGACATACGTTTTTTCACTCGTGTTTCAAAGAACTCTTACTGGTTAGTAAGAAGAATATCTGGGCAAGTTCTTTAGATGAAGCATATGAAATTAGGGACTTGATAGAACGATTTAAAGCAAAGAACTTTGCATTTAAAAATGAATACCAGGTTGTTGGTTGGTTAGTAAATAGGTTCAAGGAAGCGAAAAGGTTGTTGGCTAGTTAATAGATGAAGCATATGAAATTAGGGACTTGATAGATCGATTTAAAGCAAAGAACTTTGCATTTAAAAATGAATACCAGGTTGTTGGTTGGTTAGTAAATAGGTTGAAGGAAGCTAAAAGGTTGTTGGTTGGTTAATAGCTAAAGGAAGCCACCTAAAAAGAATGGTTCATGCTTTTAATGAAGACAAAGCCATATCTTATGCACTTGGAATAAAATTAGGCATTTGATTACCAAAACACTGCTAATTGGGGATTCACAAGAAAGATGATGCACCATATATAGAATGTGTCGTACTCTGTTTTAATGCACTGTATTGTTGCAAGTTGTTCTTACTTCCTCCTCTTTGTTTTTTTATATAGTTATTGTCCTTATGGTCTTATGACCTTGAATTATTTACTCATGTACATTAATGATTACATGGTGTATGTGATAATGTACATGGCTTATCATTTTATAACATGGTCCTTGGTTTATTAAAGTCCTTGTGTATAAGTTTGTAAACCTAACAATATCCCTTCATGGCATATTTCATATGCAATGGATTATGGCTATACCCTAAGTATGTGATACACATATTGGGGTTTATATGTTGCATGGTGTTTAAACATGCCTCTATGTTGGGGGGTGGCATGAACTATATACTTTGGGTTTGATTTGTAGTAATGGGGGCGATGGTGGCGAAATAAATGTGGTTGAGAAAACATGGGTCTCAAGTTTAGTGCTTGGACTAGCATGATGGTTTGGTTCATTTGCAATATGGATGTGTGAGCTCTGCCTTTGGTCTGATTTGTGGCGTGGAGCTTTGGAGGTCGGTTGTATTGGAAGGTATGCCTTCCAATCTAGTTTAGTAACGTTGTATTGTTGTTTAGTTTGGTGTTTACAACATACTTTTCATCGTAGATCTAGTTTTTTTGCAGGTTGCAGGGTTTGGATAGCGTGGGTCGTGGTCTCCCTCATGGTCGATACTATACCCATTACGGGTAAGCCCTACTATAACAAGTTAAAACTTGTTCCTTCTCTTGTGCGGGTGTCCTGACAGATCTTGAAGCTCATTGTTGGTTGAATGCTTAGTTTGGTTTTTGTGGCTGCGAATGGAAGAAGGGACTATCTGTAATTTATGTCAAGAATCCAGTGATGCGCTTATGACTTGGGGTTTTTGCTTGGGTTTAGTGCCTTCGGGGCACAACTAAATGTATTTGGGTTTTGTAAAATAATACTATGTTCAGTGTTGTTGGCCATGGCGAATACTTACAGGCTCTGCGATTTGTAAATATATTTAAGTTTTGGGTAATGTCGACTGCACCATAGCTTGCAATGGTGCAAGGCTTTGGATACACGACTGTGTAAATTCTTATATTGGTTTATAATGATTATTTTGTACAACATTTGCATATTGTAGTTATTGTGGTTATGATTCGTGATTTAGGCGATAGTTTGAATCTGTGTAGATTTTCATTTCTTGTTTATGTTCTTTATATTGATTGTTAACAACATTATTTGGCCTTTGGAGCCATGCCATAGATGGAAATGGCGTTCGTGCCATTAGAACATCGACTGTGTAATGGATGAATTAAATGTTGAAATTGTGGTTTTAATCTTTACCTTTGTATTTAGTTTTATGAGGCTATGACTGTGGGTTTTACCCTATGGCTAACTGTCATTGCTATTTACTTAGTGTTGGCAGAGGATTTAATGGGTTTAAGTTAGTGTTTCAATATTTTGCATACCAATGTCCATGGGCCATGAAATAGTTACAGTGTGTAATTTTTAAGTTGGCAATGATATGGGAAATCGTTGATAATGATTGTTTCATGGTGTGTTTAAGGTTTTATGGCAAATGAGTTTATTAGCGTGAGTTGTTACAACGTTTGGTAAAGTTTGATAGCGAATCTTACAGGATTCGATATGGTGACTTGTAAATGTATACGGGAGAACTCCACACGATATGATACTTGGTCACGATGGTTGTAAACAATGATTAATGTAATGACATGTTTGGGCATTCATTCCCACAGGATTCGATCCTCCGACCTCTCATTATTTATGCAATATTTTAATGAGTTCTGTGCATAAAATTATGGTTGACTTATTATGTGGAGGTTTATTTATGGTATACGATTTGGGTAGATGTAGTTTGTGTATTAGTTATATGGTTTGGTTATTATGAATGAGTCCTTAGGTCTACGGACCTTAGAGATATTTGATAGGAGAACTTGCTATTTGATTCAATGTTTAGTATTGTTTATTTATATAATGTAACTTCATACCATTAGAGGTCTCGATAGATTGAGTGTTTAGCATTTCAATTTGTTATTTTGATTATGGTTCTGTTTATATTAAATAATGAAAATGATTTACTTGTAAGTTTTATTTTAATATATATTCTAGTTTAATGTATTTTATATTTGTGTTCTGTTTAAAGCTTGTACTAATACCATAGATATTAGTTAGTCTTTTTTCTTTAAATATAGGTCTGCAGGCAATATGAAATCTGCCAGTAGAAACCATATATATATATATATATATATATATATAGGATCTGTTTGAAGTAGATCTAGGTTTTGGAAAATAAATTTAAAGATAGAAAATTACATGCAGAAATACATTTGGAGGAACAAAATCCTAAAATATTCTTCAACAGGAAATAAATTGCAGACATAGATTTAGAAGTAAAACATAGATCCTTAAATATTCTAAACAGGAAATAAATTGCAGACATAGATTTAGAAATAAACATAAAACCTTAATTTATTCTAAACATGAAATAAATTGCAGACATAGATTTGGAAATAAAACTATAAACCCTTAATTTATGAAGGAGGAAATAAATATTAGAAATGAACTAGGGAACAACATCCTTAAATACTTAACCATAAAATGTACTAGACATGAAAGAGAAGATCAAGAACCTCATACCTGCAAGGTGATGCTATTTCAATGGCTGGAAACCTGCACACTCAATTACCCAGCATTAACAAATTCACAGACACATCTCACCTCTGTATAGATAATTGAATCAGTTGGCAATTACCATGTTCCACCCAACCATGACCCGAAACCATTCTTGGTTTTCATTCGGATCCCTTCGAGCTGGTTCCAACATGCAAGTAACTTAGAGATCCTAAGGTAAGGCTTCCCTAACTTCAATAAGAGGTCTAAATCACTTCTCTTTTTTCCTCTCAGGAAAATGTTCTCCAAGAACTCTCTTGAGAATAAACAGGTAGAATAATGAATCACCAAAAAGATGGAAGATCCCCACTCCTCTCTTTGGCTTGGGAATTTATAAGCATACTTTTGAGTCAAAGAGGTAGTTAAATAAAAAATTCTTTGATTTCTTGATTTAACCCTTTTATTTAATTTAGGCACATTTAATTTTTAACTTAGGAACTTTTAACTAGTTCTTGTTTGGAATCTTGTAGGTATTATATTATTTAATTATTTTTAAATAGTAATAATAATAATAGATGGAGCCTTTCTTTATTTCTTATACTATTAATATTATTTCTATGCTTACTCTTTATACATGTCATGTATAAAATATATACCTATATATATTATTTGTTAACATTTGTCTTTAGGTATCATATAACATGATCCTTAAACTTGGGACACGTTATTCATTAAGGCCATCACGTAAATGGTTAGGTCTACTAGGCCAGGAAACTCTAAACATCCTTGCATGTTGGATTCCCTCATATAACACGGTAGTTCTTCAGTACTTGATGAGATACAAAAATTTAAAATTTCATTTAATCACTTATAAATAAGTCAGTTGAGATCAATATTTTACTCGAGTCATTTTCATTCGACATAATTAATTCTTTTCAGTAACTCCTAGAATTTATCCAAAGGCCATACTCAACGCTAAAAATATGAAGTTACAAACTTAGTGCAATTCCAGAGCTCCTTGCTCAACATAAAACATATCATCAATCATGTGCTTCAGGGTCTAGGCCCAACACATAATATCATACATAAAACATATGTAATTGGATTACGCCTAATATATCAAACAAATCATCATGTTCATATGTAGTGGGGTTCTAGACACAATATACCAAAATTAAACATCAAAGTAACATCATAATCAATGGGGATTATGCCCATAAGTGTTAGGTCAAAATTCAGGATATTACATCCCTCCCTGCTTAGAACAACAATGTTCCTGATGTTCTAGGGACTCAGGATGAAATCATGAAACAAGGCGGGTTAAGCCTTTCTCATGCTGGCTTCATTCTCCTAAGTAGCCTCATCAACCTCAAAGTGCTTCCATTGCACTTTCAACTGAACTATGGTACGCTTCTTGAGATGTACCTCTCTCTTGTCCAATATATGAATAGTTTCAGGAGAAAACTCCCATTTATGTTCCACCTGTAATAAATACCAATCAATCACATGTTTAGTATTATAAACATATTTCATTAATAAAGATGCATGGAAAACATTATGAACTTTTATGTGAGAGGGTAACGCCAGTTCATATGCCACTAGCCCTCTCTTGGCCAATATCTCAAAGGGTCCACAAAATATATATGCTAACTTTACTGCATCTTCCCAAGCTCAACAAGATTTGTTTTGCTTTTACTTTCGAGTAGACATGGTCGCCTACTTGATAATATTTATATTTTCTTTTCTTATCCGTGTATCTTTTTTGGAGGTCTTGTGCTTCTTTAAGATTCAGCTAGACCTTGGTAACCAATTATTCCAATTCTTTTAATAAGTCAGGCCCTAACATGATCTGATCCATCGGACTGTCCCAAGTAATCGGTGTTCTACACTTCCATTGAGAGTACCTCAAAGGAACTCATCTTAGAGGAATTCTGGTATCCGTTGTTATATGAAAACTCTGCCAGATGTAGGTAATATTCTCACTTGGTGGGTTTGTTCATGACATACATCCTAAGCATGTCCTCTACAATCTAGTTTACCCTTTATGTATTCCTGTCTATCTACAGGTGGTAAGCAGTACTAAAGTTCAAATATGTCTCTAATCCAGAGAATAAGGATCTCCAAAAGTTCCTGGTAAACTTAGTTTTTTGATCCAAGATGATTTTATTGCGTATACTTTGCAATCTAAATAGCTCCTTCAAAAAGATATCGGCAATGTGTACTGTTTTATAGGTCGACGTCACTGGAATGAAGTGTGCTTCTTTTGACAATTTGTCAACTCCTACAAAGATAGAATCATTTTTTTTCTTACTCTTAGGTAGACCCATGATAGAATACATACTAATGACCTCCCACTTTCATTCTAGAATGGGTAATGGTTGTAGCAACCCCGAAGGATGTTGGTGCTAAGCTTTGGCCAGCTGACATTCCTATCATTTCGCAATAAACAACGTTATGTCGGCCTTTAACTTAGGCCAGAAAAAGTGTCTCTTAATGACGAATACCATTTTTTGACATCCCAGATGCCCCTAGTAGGGTGTCCGATGAAATTCTGTGAGGATGTTGGACTGAATGTCCCCTCTTTCTGGAATGTACAATCTTTCTTCGGACTATAGCAATCCTCTTTCATGTACCTTTTACTCTTTATGTTGTTGAAAGAACCTGTCCTCTTGGACCTTCTTTAGGAATTCAACATAGAAAGGGTCAACTTTGTTGGTCGTTCTAATTCTCTTGTGTAAATCTGAATTGGTTTGACTTAAAGTCACCTCATATATCATATGAGTTTGTCAGCTCAAAGCATCAACAATTTTTTGTTCTTTTCCATTTATATGCTTTAGCTCGAAATGGTATTTTCCTAAGAAATCCAACCATCTGGCCTTCCTGGCATTCAAATCTGGTTTCTCAAATAAATATTTCAGAGTCATATTGTCTTTTTTCAGAAGGAATTTCCTTCCCATGAGGTAGTTCATCCACATCTTCAAGGCATGGATGATGGATGCTAAATCAATATCATGTGTGGGGTATTTATGCTCATGTTCTTTTAACTTTCGTGATTCATAACAAATCATGTAATCGTTCTACAAGAGAACTCCTCCAAGCCCTTCCTTTCTTGAGTCTGTGCAAACAACAAAATCCCCATCGGGATTTGCAATTTGTAGTATCGATGTGGTCGTCAAAAGCTATTTAATATTTTAAAAAATTTCATCACACTTGGTCGTCCACAAGAATTTATTTGCCTTCTTTTGCAAATCGATCATGAGACAAGATATCCTTGAGAAGTTCTCAACGAACTTCCGGTAATAATCGGCTAATTCCAAAAATGATCTAATGTTGGTGACACTAGTAGGGTTAGGACAATCTTATATGTCTTTAATATTTTTTGGATCCACAGCTATCCCCATCTTAGAGATGATGTGAACCAAGTACTGTATCTGTGGTTTTTAAAAATCACATTTGCTAAACCTGGCGTAGAGATGGTGTTCTCGAAACACCCTTATGCTCATGTTTTACTATTAGAGTAAAATAGGATGTCATTTATAAAGACCAAAACAAATTTATCCAGTTATTTACTGAATATACTATTGATCATACACATAAAGTTCACAGGTGCATTGGTCAACCTGAACAACATTACTACAAACACATAGTGTCCATACATTGTACGAAAGGTGGTTTTGTGAATATCATGGTCGTGAATCCGTACCTGATGGTACCCGGATCGGAGGTTGATCTTTGAAAATATCTTGTATCCTCCTACTTGATCGAACAAATCATCGATCCTAGGGATTGGGTATTGTCTCTTGATAGTCATCTTGTTAAGCTGACGGTAATCGATGTACCTCCTCATCATACCATCCTTCTTCTTTATGAAAAGTATCATTGCTCCCCAAGGCGACACACTAGGTTAGATATATCATTTCTCAATCAAATCCTGCAACTGCAGTTTGAGTTCCATCAACTCTAGTGCACTCATGCGGTAAGGGGATTTTGAAGGCGGAACTGATCTTGGTGTCAGTTCTATGGAAAATTCTAGGTCTCGTTTCAGTGGAAATCCTGATATTTCCTCAGGAAATACGTACTTGAACTCTATGAGAACTAGAAGGTCATCTATATGTTGTTCTCTTTCAGATTCTGTGTCTTGGATGTTCACTGCAGATAGTTTCGAACCTTTCCTAATGCACTTCTTTTCTTGTAAAGCGAATATCCACCTTACAGAAACTTGCTTAGGTATGCCTTGAATCTTCACTTGATTCCCTTGGCTATTTGTACAAAAGATCAACTTGTGTAAGCAATTGAGTATGACATGGTGTTGTTCCAACTAGTCCATGCCGATAAGTACATCATATGATCCTAAGGGTAGGATGTTCAGGTTTACTTTAGTAGGAAAACCATTCAGGTTTACCTCACAATATTTAACTATTTCCAAAACATTTCGTTTCGTACCTGTGGCTAATAATTGCACCAGCCAAGGTTTATCATGTTTAACTTTGTCGATTTTTCATACATCCACAATTTTAGGCAATACATAGCTCCGGCAAGCACCAAGGTCAATCAGTATTGAAATAGAAGTGTTTAAGATCTTACATTCTATCTCAACCATGGTATCCTGATGGTCTACCTGTCAGGCATCCAAGGATGAATAAATCTGCAGTGTTCCATCTATTTCCTCTACCATTGGTTCTTTTTGTAAGTTGTGCAAGACCGGGAATTGGTCTTGTTCTTACAGTCTTGGGCATAATGAGGCCCTTGGCATTTCTAGCATTTAATTTGTAGTGGGGAAACATTGGCTCCCCCATTTGCTCCTGGCTCGTTAACATTTGAAGCTAGTACATATCGCTTTGTACCTGTTTTGTTGAAGTTCTTGTTGGCTGGAAAACTATTGTTCTATTTTCTGTATAGTGGTGGGTTAAAGCTCGGTTTGTGGTTGTTTGATAAGTTCCTAGACCTATCTCTACTTATGTTAATGTTCTCTTGCCTCAGCTATCCATGCTCATAGAAAATCATAGCTTAGTGTAAGGTGGTATCAAACGTTTTAGGCATGTCAAATTCAATCCTCTCTCAAAAGTTGGGAGGAAGACATCCTAAAAACTGATGTATTTCTACTTTCTCATCCTTGATGTATGGTACATAATGCAATAGATGCAAAAATATATTAGTAAAAGAATCCATAGTCATGGATCCCATACGTAATTCATGAAACTCTTTCACTTTTCTGTCGAAGAATCTTTCCGACATGTATTTTTCTTGAAAAATCTTGCGAAACTTACTCTACCATATTTCTCTTAACTCATCTTTCTTGGTATGCTTCAAGTCTCTCCACCATCTAGTTTCTTTTCCATTTAAGATATAGACCAATAGACAGGATTTTATTTCGCTAGAGTATTCATGAACCCAAAAATATTTGCTCATACCTAAAATCCATTCCTTAGCTTTCTCCCCTGTGTTTATCTCTCCTTCATTGGTTGGGGATTTTATTTTTCGGAACTCTCCCTGGAGATTGTCATCATTTCTTAGTTTCTTTTTGTAACAACCCCAAAAATCACTAAGAAAACAAAACTTTTACTGCAAGTGACATTTTTACTATACATTACAATAGAGTTGATGATGTTTATTTTACCGTAATATAAGAGACTTGTTAAGCTATAACATTTAATTGTCTAACTATTACTTATGTAAAATGTTTGGTATGCCTTCATTTTCATTTTCAAACCAGAGTTGTTTTTCGAAATGGACATGATCTTACTTAGTCTCTATGACTAAAACATGAACCTTTTCTCTTATTGTGTAGGTGGTGAGGTCACCCTTGAAATCCTAGAGAAAACACCTTCAAAGATAACCTCCAAGAAGTGAAAGTTCTAAGGAGAAAAGAAACGAGATAAGCCTTAACTATTTTAATATGTAAGGTATATATTTTAATACAAGGTACTTCTGAAGTTTCATACAGGATAAAAGAAAATTGTATTCATAAAACACTTTTGAAAAGATACCAAGGATTGGAACTATACAAAGGACGATAGAAATGCTTTTACGGGTTTGTTTTTTTAATGGAGATGTGATTAAGAGTCAACCATTGGTTCAAGTCCACTAACAAAATAAGCGGTAAAGGATGAGACTTTACTTGCTACCCGCGACAAACTCCACTTGGAAAGTCGAGGAGAGGGTATGAAACCGTAACACCTAAAATTGTCTTAAAGGTCGAAATTGATGTTGACTTGGCCTTTTGGCAAAAGGAAAAATATGTCCTTAATCTCGCACTATGTTCCTTCGAGCTCTTTGTTCTACTGTCTAAAAAATTTTGGTGGGGAATTTCGTGAACTCAGAAATCAAACGTTCCACTACACAATCTCTTCATGGATCGATATGCCTACAAAGTTTCTCGATTTACTCCCCTTTGAAGGCTTCTGGTTTGGAGAGAAAAAAAATCATCAGCAAGGTAAAGTGTCTTTCTGCTCTTTCATTTGGTAAATTACTTTGTGTTTTCGAAAAGAAGAATGATTTTGTGACTCTTCTCGTTTGTTGAAAATTTTTATAGGTGACCCAAAGTGGGCTCCTTGCGCTGAATGAAAGGTTGATGAGGATGGGTTTTAAAACTGGTAAGATCATGGCCTCCTCTTTAAGGATTTTGTGGATGGAAATCCTAACATTCTAGTTGTGACTTATTCTAGGGTTTTACATCTTACGACTATACTGCTGAGGTAGAGGTGGCTTTACGAATTCATTTTTTTTTTCTGTAAGTGAAGATGTCTAAAGTTCCTCATTGATTTTGTTAAGGATATAAAAAGAATGAACAGATCTTTGTCTTTGGTGTTGAGACTTATATGACCTAAATACTCGTGAGGGTTTAAAATATTTTTCGATACATTTCTTTTTAATGGATGTAATACTTTGAATGGCTCTAAATGCTTTGGTTTAGAGTTCTTTTTTTCTTAAACAAGGTTGTAAAAAAAATAGTAAAGGATTTTTAGGTCGTGAACCTGACTTGGTAGTTTTTGTTTATCTATTGATAAAAGATGTAAGCCCAACCGAGAGTAAAATAATTTTTCTTTTGTTTTCAATATCCTAAATCTTTTAGAAAATCCTATGCCTTAATCATTATTTTGATGCTGTAGTAGAGGTATATATTATTTTTTTATAAAACCGTGATATAAACAAAAATATTTGTTTGTCTTTAGAAAAGAAACGAGGGTTCGACTTTGATATAGTCGTAAGAGTTCTTCCTAAATAAATTTTAAAGGATTAGATTTGAAGGGTTTTTCTTCATTTACTATTTAAGTTTCCTTTCTAAACAAACTACTAACTAGAAAAAAAATTGATGTAAGTAAGGAATGGAAGACCCTCTCGGCTATACCATTGTAAAGATACTATACTAGTTGTAGCTCTTTATACTGCGACTAAGTTTAGAATAAAATAGTTTATTTACTTATTTATTTCCTCATTATATTATTTATTGAATTGTGATAATTCTAGGTAGCTTAAAAGTCATTTTTCTCGAACGTTTTCTCTAAAAAAAAATAGATCAATTCTTATGGAGATTTGATATCATAATACGCTAGTTTACTGTAGATTTTCCTCTTTTTTTTACATATAAAGATAAAGATATAGGCCACTATAACTTACCTGAATAGGGTTCGAGCTAAATATTATTTAAATCAAAGAAAGAAAGAAAAACAAAGAGTTCTGTCCCGTTGCATTCGTAGTTGTTTTACTTGGATTTGTTCTTTAGTGGTTACATAAAATATTAAGAAGAGTATGCTAAAAATAAAGAATGATTTCTATTACTGATTGTTGCAGGGTAGTGTATTTTCTTAATAAAAAGAGATATATAACCCTAAGAGGCTCTTGTCTAGCATGTTACTTGATATAAAAATGGATAAGCCCTGTACTGTAACTTATTTAACTCTAAAATATCAATACAATAGGAAGCCTGTAATAGTGCTAAGGTGTGTCAATCAAACCAACTTGATATTACTAGGAAATAGATATGATGTTATGAATACTATGGAGTTCAGTATTGATGTTTTCAGATTCATTCAATTTCTTTTATTCTGTTCTAAAACCAGTATGTTTTGACAATTTAATTAGAAACTGCATTTTATGTTTGAAAAAGATGGAAGACTTGTCTGACTTAGAGGAAAATATGTATGTAACTAGAAAATTTCACCCAGATCGTTAAGTAGAAAACTAATACACGGTATTAATCTGGACTAATTTGACTTAGTCCATATAATTTGATATTCCCCGTACTAGAGTACGTCACCAATAAAACTGGTGAGGGGAAAAATACAGGGAATAAATATTTATCACTATAATCAATCACCATCTCTTCACTACTAAATTCTAAACAGTTCACAACCCATTCAAATACTTAATAACATAAATATATTAGAGTTTGAACTTTGAAGCTTTTATCGAGAGACAAAACCAATATCCAAAGGAGACTGTTCCACCCAACCTTTCCTAGAGAAGCCAAACGCATACTTAGGACTCCCTATCTTGCTCACTACACCCCTAGGTCGGATATCTATGCTACACAACATACTTCTGCAACTCATATCAATAATTCACTTTAGCTATCCCCTCATGAAATTCTTTGTGTGCCTGACCTTTTAGTTTACAACAATCACAAAGTCATTCTCTCAGAAAATCAGAATGAGTGCTGAGCCTCCTGCTTAATTTGATGGTTTATATAATATTTCATAGGTCTTAGGGTCAGTTGGAAATAATGAGCCACCCATCTCAGTTTCCCCCTCTCATAGAACATGACCAATTTTTTAGGGATTATGCTCCTACAACAGCTCGAAAGTGAATTGATGGTGCTACCATTTGTCCATTAACCTTTTACAGTTGCTCCATCCTCCTAGTGGCAGTGATCTCTCATTTATCAGTATTCCCTTAATAGGTGTCTCCTTTGTATAATTAATAAAATAAATAATTCTTCAATTAAAGTCATCCTTAACCTACTTGGTCATAAACCTTACAATAAAATTTAACATAATGTTTTGCTGAAAATGATAAATATTTATTTTATTTTTTCAGTTTTGGGTATGTTACAAATACCCCGTCTTAAGATCAACATCGTCCTCATTGTTTCTTAAGTTATTCTAAATCTTCTCTAAACAGAGCTGGATATGCCACCCATATATTGCTCTCTAGCTCCCAAGTTGCTTCATATGGACTGAGGTGTTTCCATTGCACCTTTACCTATCCAATGGTGCGATTCTGGAGAAAATTTTTGCTCCCGTCGAGAATATAATCCGGTTCCACCAGAAAATATCCTTCTGGTTCTACCTGAATCAAATTCCAATCAATCACATGAGTAGCATCATCTATATATTTTTTCAAAATAGATATGTGAAAAACATAATGTATTTTGATATTAGGCGGTAACGCTAATTGATAAGCTACCAGTCCCACTCTTGCTAATATCTCGAATGGTCTGCAATACCTGGGGGCTAATTTAGCACAACTCCCTAGTTTAAAATATATTTTTCTTGGTTTAACCTTAACAAGAACATGCTCACCAACTTGGAACTCCTTCTATGTTCTTTTAAGATTGGCACGACTCTTTTCCCTGTCTTGAGCAGTTTTCAAGTTTCCTTGTACCTGTTTCACTGTTAGTTCCAATGCTTTTAACATGTCAGGTCCTAACATCAATCGATCTACTGGGTTACTCCATGTAATTGGAGTGTTACACTTTCTACCATTTAATATTTGAAAAGGACAAAGCTTTGCTGAGGCCTAATAATGGTTATTGTAAGCAAATTCAACTAGATGCAAATAGTCTTCCCACTTCTTGGGATAATCAGTAACATACATTCGTAACATATCTTCTAATACCTGATTAACTCTATTTGTTTGTCCATCCATTTGCAGATGATCAGCATTACTGAAATTTAGTTTAGTTTCTAATCCCTTGATTAAAGTTTTCCAGAAATTACTTGTAAATTTAGGATCTCGGTCCAAAATAATTACCTTTGGAATTCCGTGAAGACGAAAGATTTCTTTCATAAAAATATCAACGATATTAGTGGCTGAATGAGTTGTTTTAACATGAATGAAGTGTGCTTCTTTACTTAACTTATCTACAACTACCATTATGGAATCATTTTGTTTCTAGTTCTTAGGTAAACCAGTTACCAAGTCCAAACTAATGACTTCCCGTTTTCAATTTGGTATTGGTAATGGTTGTAGCAATCCTATTGGGCGTTGATGTTTAGCCTTAAACTACTGACACTCAATGCACCTAGCTAATAATTAAGCAACCTCATTTTTCATGCTAGGACAAAAGTAATCTTTTCCTAACATAGTTATCATTTTCTGATACCCTGGATGTCCAGAATAAGGACTTTTATGAATTTCATTTAAAATCAACAGCTTAACTTCAGATATATTTGGTACATACAATCTGTTTTTAAACAATATTAAGCCTTATTCATTAATACTGTAATCTATAATTACTTTTCTTGATCTATTCTGATTTATCTTTTTTGTTAATTTCTGATATTCTAGATCCCACCTTACATTCCTTCCTTCAATTTATGTTCCAAATCAGTTTTATAGGTGCTAATGGCAGCCACAAAACTCATTACAACATTTTTGCTCAAAGCATCAGCCACCTTGTTTTCCTTCCCCTTAATATCCTTGATTTCAAAATCATGTTCGCTAAGGAAAGCTAGCCATATAGCTTGCCTTGTGTTTAGATTTAGCTAATCAAATAGATACTTTAGACTTATGTTATCCGACATTAGAAGAAATATTTTACCTATTAAGTGATGACGCCACATTTTTAAAGCGTGAATTATTGCATCCAAATCCAAATCATAAGTTGCGTATTTCCTTTCATGAGTTTTTAATTTTCTTGATTCATATGCAATTGCATGGCCTTCCTGAGTTAGCATCCCTCCCAAGCCTTCGTTGCATGCATCAGTGCATACGACGAAATATTTGTTTGGTTCGGCTATTTTCATGATGGGTGTCGTAGTTAATAATGTTTTTAGTTTATTAAGACTATGTTCACACTTTTGATCCCAAATAAATTTATTACCCTTCTTCTGTAATGAAGTTATAAGGTTCGCAATTCTTGAAAACCCTTCAATAAATTTCCTATAGTATCCTTTTATTCCCATGAATGATCATACATTAGTTACATCCTTAGGAACAAGAAAATCAATAATCAATTTTATTTTATCTAGGTCCACTGATATCCCCTCTTCGGATATTACGTGTCCTAAATATTGTATTTTATCCTTGTAAAAATCACGTTTAGTGAACTTAGCATATAACTGA
The DNA here is from genome assembly GCA_001517045.1 of Pseudotsuga menziesii. Classification (NCBI taxonomy): domain Eukaryota; kingdom Viridiplantae; phylum Streptophyta; class Pinopsida; order Pinales; family Pinaceae; genus Pseudotsuga; species Pseudotsuga menziesii. Next base: position 129,432 of record LPNX010446895.1, on the reverse strand, counting down.
TGTTCTCTTAATACTTGTAGAATTATTTTTAAGTGTTCATCATGTTCTTATTTAGTCTTGGAATATATTAATATGTCATCTATAAAAACAAATACAAATTTGTCCAAATACCTAATTAGAACATTATTCATTAGACACGTAAAGGTCGTCGATGCATTGGTTAACTCGAAAGGCATAACCATGAATTCATAATGCTCATACATGATTCGAAAAGCAGTTTAAAGATGTCTTCAACCTTAATTCTAACTTGATGATAACAAGATATTAAGTCGATTTTAGAGAATATCGTCACTCTATGTATCTGATCGAATATATCGTCAATGCGGGATAGAGGATATCTGTTTTTAATCGTCATTTTATTAAGTTGACAATAGTCTATGCATAAGCGTAGAGTACCATCCTTCTTTTTAACAAAAGGACTGGCACTCCCCAAGGGGATACACTTGGTCTTGTGTAAGGTTTATCTATTAACTCTTGCAACTATAATTTAAGTTTATTCATCTACAAGATGTTCATTCGGTAGGGACCTTTCAAGTTAGGTATTGCTCCAGGTAGTAATTCAATTGTAAAGTCTAGGTCCTATTTAGGAGGCAATCCTGGAATTTCTTCTGAGCATATATCCACAAAATATTACAATATTGGGATATCCTCGAATCTTGTTTATTTTTATTATTAACTTGTTCATTTATAACATGCACAACAAAAACATTACAACCTTTAATTACAGTCTTTTTCATTTGTAAAGGAAGAAATTTATCTAACAGATACTTTTTTGGGATTTCCTACAACAGCAGTTCTTTCTGCTTCCTAATTTAAAGAAGTAAAACTCTTGTGAAATAAATTTAAAGTACCTGGTGTTTCTCAAGCCAGTCCATTCCTATGAAAATATCGTAAGATCCAAGAGGTAATACATTTAATTTTACCTAACTTTCAAACTGATCCATCATCAAATCACCATTTTCAACATAGTTTACTACCTTTCGTTTAGTCCCTCTGGCTAGCTGTACTAGCCATGATTTCTCAAATTTCTTCAAAGGAAATTTACACTTTTCCACTATGCTAGGAGATATATAGCTAATACTAGCTCCTGGTTCAATTAAGATAGAAACAAAGAAATTTTGGATCATACCTTTCACTTCTACCATAGAAGTTTGGTGGTCTGCCTGTTGGTTTTCTAGCACTTCATTGATTCTGTGCATTTTGTTGTCTATGCCCCAACTGTTTCTACTTCCTCTACAATGTGTATGTTGTTGGTGTTTCCCTTCTGATTTGGACAATATTTAGCATAGTGTGGTCCTTGGAATTCCCAACATTTGACAGGTTCTAGTTGTTCTGTGTTTCTAACAAAATTGTTAAAAAAATACCTGCCCTTTGATGTTGCATTATTTTGAGGTATCTTGTTCTTGAAATCAGTCTTCTCGTAGTTCTTTTTGGAAAAGTTCTGTGTCTTATTACCAAAACTCTTGTTTGATATGAATCCTCCCCTCCTTTGATCAAATTGATTAGTCTTTTTGTTCTTCCATCTTGGTAAAATTTCTCTTTTCTTACCTTGTTCGTAACAGAATTCTTCCTTCCTCATAACTTTTTCCAATGTTTTTGGATTGTCAAACTCAATCCTATCCTTGAAGCTAGTAGGTAATCAACTAATAAACCATTGAATTTTTGGCTTTTCATCTATTATGTATGGTACGTACCTTAGTAGAATTAAGAACTTGATGCTTAGTTCCTTCATAGACATGGACCCAAGTTTTAAGTCATAAAATTCCTTGGCTCTGTCCCAATAATATTGTCCAGACATAAACTTTCTCTTGAAGTACTTCTTAAACAACCTCCAAGTCAAATACTTCTCCTTCATATTCTTGACCCTCTTAATGTCTTGGCACCATATGCCAGATTTCCCGCTCAAGTTGTAAATAGCCATTCTGGCCTTTAATGTGTCAGAATAATTATAAATTTGGAACTATTTCTTCATGCCTGACAGCCAGGATTCAAATTCCTCTCCTTTCTATGCCCCCCCATCAAACATAGGAGGTTTTATTTTCTTGAACTCTCCATAAATCTGTTCGTAGGGTTTGTATTTTTTTTTTTAGGTCTTCGGTTACTGTCACTTCTGTCACTTACATATCTCTGCCTTTCCTTACGTGACCTTGGTTTGATCTTTGAGGATAATTCACTATTAGGATACTTTGATCTTTTTCTCTTATGTTTATAAGAAGTGTTTTCTAAATCAGTTTCAATAACACTCTGATTATTTTGTCGTTTATTCATTGTTTCCAAAAGATATTCATTCGGTTTTAAATTTCTCTGATTATCTTGTTTCACAGTTTGAAGTTGATCCTTCAGTTCTTTGACTATTTGTATTAATTTTTGGTTATTGAAATCCACATAAAAGTTGTCAATATTTTCATGTTGAAGACCATTCTCTGCAGAGGCTTCCACATTTTCCATTTTCTGCAAAACAAGTTTGTATATTTCTGGAATTTTTATAGAACTAAATACAAAATAAAATTAGTATACGGATTTTCCTTATAAGTGAGTGAGCCTGTAAATCCTAGTGTTGAAACCTCACTCTGATACCACTTGTAACAACTAGGGATGATTTTAATAACCCCCCCTAGATTTATATGTATAAAAATTGGGCGAATCTCTCCAATATATACGAAAATTTGAAGGCGATTTTATCAATAATATAATATGTATATATAAAAAAATTGGTGAATCTTTTATTTTATTATATAATGTTGTAAAATTTTGGCAAATCTTTCATTTTATTATATAATATTGTAAAATATTGGCGAATCTTTCATTTTATTATATAATGTTGTAAAAACTTGGCAAATATTTAACTTCATTATAAAAATTTGTAAAAACTGGTGAATCTTTCATTGATTTATATAATATTGTCAAAATAAAAGAATAACAAAAATAGTCAAATAGCATGAATCACATCATCAACAACAGAACATGTAGACTCACAAGTCACAACAGGAAGGTGTCAGTGAAACACAACAGCACTAACTAGATTCAGGGCAAGTGGAGACTCCACTTGTTATCTCTTCCCTTAATGGTCCAATGGACATGTGGGGACCTGAATCTTGACAAACTGATAAACTCATAGAATCATACATTATTCTCGATCTTGGCCTCCACTAGCCAATGATGGTCATGGAGGCTAATACAATTATGCATTGTAATTATGCCAATTGATTATTGCATTAGATGAATGTTGGTCTTGTGCCAATAGGTATCCTACGATCAATGCATAGGAACCTAGTGCATAGACCATTTTTCTCTTCGCTTAGATATGTAGAGCTCGTTTATTTTTTTGAATAACGATAAGTATTTACAAAGAAAATACAGTCAACGTAAAATAATTGAAAAATTGAAGAAAATTAATTCATGCAACTAAAAGTTAATAAATGAATCTTTTCTCAAATCCTAAAACCAACCTTGATTCAAGATACAACAAAGGGTTAAATCAAGCATCGAATGAGAACTAGAATCATTCAAAGGAATTAACACAATATTTAACCAAAATACACACAAACTTAAAAAATCGACAAAATGCTTCAAACAAATGCGATAAACAAACCATAAAAATTTGTCAAGATATTTGTGCTAAACACCAACATGGTTTCATGTACTTGAATGAGCCATTATTTCTTAGCGAAAGTGTTTTCAAATTAGTTATTTATCATTTAATGTTAGGAAACTATCTATGTGAAGAGATAGCTCCTTGGCCTAGCTTTCTCAAATTCCAGCGTCATTTCCTATCAGATACAAGAAAGAGACAATGTAAGAGATAAATATCAAACCATCAATCTTAAAATAAGCCGCATGAAGGTAATGTAGCTCAAATCATCAATGTTACAACAAAAAAGTATAATGTAGAATCTATTTTTACCTAAAACATAACCTCAAATTCATATATGGAGTTTGGGTTAGGTTTGAGTTCTGCTTTTAGCTTTTTATAGGAGCTACTTTTGGGATCCCACTTTGTATTGTTAGCTTTTAGGTTTTAGATATAATTATAAAAGTCCCAACTCAACATAACAAGTAGGTTATCTCCCATTTCTATCTAGATCCATCATAATAGATGAATACGTTATAAATTGAAGCAGGTATGACCTTAATAGTCATTGAAATACAAAGTCTCAGAAAAAGCACAAGATACTAGACTACCGATGAATTGGGGTTTGGATTCTGTTTGGCATTGTTTAGGACTCCATAATAATTGAACTGATAGACCAAAAATGAGAAACAGAGAGGATAGGGACTCTGAGAACAATAGCTGAGAGACAAATTCATCCTGTCCATCCAACAAATGGTCAGGGAGTCTCAATCCCATAAAAAATCAACCCCCCTACCACCACATGAACACACATTAGTTTGGGACTGCTTCAGATCTAATATATCACTATTATGAAGCTAATAATTCATTATTATAGACCTATATCAACATGTCAAAACAACCAGCAGTGATAGCCTACTCCGAACAGGCCTAAAAAAATTGCATCCATTTCTAATAGGATGAACAGACCTTAGGAAATTTATGGTTCAAAGTTAGAGGTCTCACAATGATCACAACTTAATCCAAACATCCTTTAAACAGTCACAAATGAGTTTAACAATTTAACAAGTGTTCATGGTTCGTATCTAGAATCCCACAAGGTTCACAAGACATATATAGAAGCCCAAAAAGTCACGGCCCTATCTACAACAGCCCAGAAGGTCAAGCAAGGTCACAAATGTTGCGACCCAACATAGAATCATCAATATAGTCACATATCAGCCTAGGAAGGTTTAGTAAGGTTTAGTAAGGTTTAGCAGCCCGATCAAGACTACGAACCAACTCAAAAAAAAGAAAACCAACAACCTCAACAATATACAGGAATTAAACAATAGAGAATCAGTACCATCAATGAAGTACAAACAACCTCACAAGATCTTTGGTTGATAATGGCAGTCTTCTGGAAGAATATTTTTCACTAGAGGCTAATACAATTATGCATTGTAATTATGCCAATTGATTATTGCATTAGATGAATGTTGGTCTAGTGCCAATAGGTATCCTACAATCAATTCATATGAACCTAGTGCATAGACGATTTTTCTCTTCGCTTAGCTATGTAGAGCTCATTTATTTTTTTGAATAATGATAAGTATTTACAAAGAAAATATGCAATCAACATAAAAGAATCGAGATTCGAAAAAGTGAAGACAATTAATTCATGCAACTAAAATGTAATAAAAATATCTTTTCTCAAACCCTAAATCAATGGAAACCGATTAAAACCAATCTTGATTCAAGCTACAACAAATGGCTAAATCAAGAATCAAATGAGAACTATAAGAATTCAAGGGACTAACACAATATTTAACCAAAATACACACAAAATTCAAAAAGCAACAAAATGCTTCAAACAAAAGCAATAAACAAACCATAAAAATTTGTCAAGATATTCCTGTTAAACACCAACATGGTTTCATGTACTTGAATGAGCTCATTCTCGCTTAGCGAAAGTGTTGTCAAATTAGTTATTTATCCTTTAATGTTAGGACACTATCTATGTGAAGAGATAGCTCCTAAGCCTAGCTTTCTCAAATTCCACCGTCACTTCCTGTCACATACAAGATAGAGACAATGTAAGAGGTTAATATCAAAACATCAATATTAAAATAAGTTGCATGAAGGTAATGTAGCTCAAATCATCAATGTTACAACAAAAAAGTACTATGTAGAATCTATTTTTACCTAAAAAACGACCTCAAATTCACATATAGTGATCACCAGCAAGGGTACATGGAACATCTAGACAAAAATAAGACTCAAGAGTCCTTAATGTGTATTAGATCATATACAATCTTAGGTGAAATCCAATTTCCAAGTCACATTTTGGCCTTGGTCCTCATTTTTGACATTTTCGACATTTTGGCTCTGGTCCTCATTTTCCACATCAAGTTCATTAGATATATTTGTTATATTGTTTTCTCCCCTTCTTTCACGATTGGATCGCCAAAGAGCTAATGCTCTTTCATATGGAAAATTGTCAACCTCATACTTTGTTACATATAATCTTAAGCATGTATCCACATTTTTATCAAGCGTGTTCCTCAACTTTGACTTTAAGAATGTCGGTACACTAAACATTCTCTCATCCTCAACTGATCCCAAAATCATGGTTTGACATAAATCTGCTAATTTGAAATATTCTAACATTCTTTCCCATTGCACTTCGCTACCACTGAGCTTAGTCCATAATCTTGTAATTGCACCATATTCTTTACTATCCGACGAAGAAAATTGGTCCCACATTGTTTTACCAAAGCATTGAGATTGATCTTCCATTTTTTCTTTATCTAAAATACCTTGAATATGTTCTCCTTATATCTCAGCCTCTCGACAAAAATGGCTCTGCAAAATCTTGATTTTCTTTATAAAGTTAGCTTCTAAATTTTTTTCATTTTGACTATGGTCCCAATAATGAGGGTATATGATAGACATGGCCACCAACAATTCATCTCGAGGAAACCATTCTCTTACCTCTGATGATAGTGATTTTGCAATTTCTTTCAAGTTGTCTCTCACTGAAATTACAACATCGTGAAATCATTCTCTTGAGATGGAGCACTATTTGGTTGATCTACCTATCTTTTCATTATAATAAAAGGGAACCATATGCCCACGAAATTCCATAGATGGCATCCCTTTTTCATCAAACTTCCGAAAAAATTCATCATTTTCTATATTGATAATCTTCCTCCAATTTGTAAATGCTAAATCTGTAAAAGAATCTTCCATAATATACAAATTATCCAATGCAAGACATGTTAATTTTCTTGCTCTTGTGTATTCAGCAATATACATCATGTGACTCTAAGCCATCTTCATGAGGTTATTCATTTCATGAAGCATAGGAAGAATTCCAGCCAATGTTAATAATTTCTCTATATCAATTACTAGAAATAGAAGAGTTTGAGCTTTTTCTACACTTGAGCAATGTTCATACATTACCCCTACCAAGGATGCATATTCATTGAATAGTCTTTCAGATGGTCCCTTCAATGATATCCATCTTATATCAACATCTTTTAATAGTTTTTTTCCATTTGTAACACCATCAGAAAAAAATTTAAACTCTAAAAATCGTTTGGGACTCCGACAAAAGTATGCATGAACCTCATGTACAAGATATTCTACCTTTGAAACCAATGAAAAGTTGCTCACTATTTTCAATGCAAGATTCATCCTGTGAGCCATACAATGAATACTGAGCATATACGGTGAAGCCGAGAGTTTCATTCTAGCACAAAGGCCATTCCTTTGTCCTTGCATTACTGATGCTCCATTTGCTCCAACACATACTAACTTTTTTGAAATCATGGAATGATCCATACCACCAATTTCCTTCAAACTATCAATAACAAGTTCATAAATATTTTTTGTTGTAGAACTTTTGGTCATTTTATGAATTCCTGATATGGTCATTGACCATATAAATTCTCATGCAAATCCATGAAGTATTATCAATAGTTGTAACTTCATCCAAAGACAGTGACAAAAATGTAGCATTTGCAATCTTCTCTTTCATATCGTCCTTTTCTACTTGAGCTAGATATTTTCCCCATTCCCAACCACTCGATAAAGACCAATGAGAAGATGGAAAATTTGGCACTTGAATAAAAGATAGATATTTTGTCATTTTTGGATTATCTGTTATAGGACGACCATTGGATAGGAGGTGAAATACAATGCTTAATTGTATTGTCTTTGATAAGAAATGTGTTTCCATCATCTTTCCAAATTGAGATTTGATGGTTCCTCCACTTTCCTCAAGTTTTTTCTTATTTAGTAAGAATTCATTATATTCCACTTCAAATTAGAGATGTCGACATTCGCTAACAGATTTCCATCTGGCAGTAGATTTATTCTAATCATTTGCAGTTTTCTTATCATACACCTTCCCAACATGCTTCTCGATTGTGTCTAACTTCATCTGTAATTTCACTACCTTGCCAAGTTTCCAACTACATGAAATACATTTAACTTCTTGTGAGGTCTCATTCTCATTTGTTGGAGGTATTGGTTCAATACATGGGTATCTTGAGACCCAATCAGCTTTGAATTTTCTCCCTACATCCCATTGGCCCTTTTTGCTTTTCCTTGAATGCACTTTGTCACCTTGCAATGAAAAATATTCAACATTTGAACTACAAATTTCGGATGGAAATGCATTTGTATCACTTTGATCATTAGAGGAATGTATTCTACCATCCATTTTTTGGGTTGCAGATGAATTCTCAAAAGTGTTGACATCTCTCTCACCGATACCTTGCTCAAGAGAGCTTGAAGCATGAATAGGATGTGGATTATTGGACTGAGGCTTTTGAAAATATGATATTACATCCTTTTGTTTTGATGTTTTATTTTTCTTTTCATAATCCATGTTTGACATCTTACTTAGTATTCCAAAATTGAAATTCCAAATCGATATAGAAACCAGAAGTGAATCCTGCATGAGAAAAATGATATAAAATTAATACAATGGCACATTATTAATTTATATTGACCCGAATTACAATGAATGTTTACATTGACTCTTTCAATGAATTTTCATTGACTCTTTCATTGACTCTTTCAACGACTTTTAATTGACTCTTTCATTGACTCTTTCCCCGAAGGAGGTATAACACTAATACAACTGGAAGGTGTTAATGAAACACAATTGCACTGACTAGATTTAGGGCAAGTGGGGACTCCACTTGTTATCTCATCCCTTAATGGTCCAGCAGCCATGTGGGGACCTAAATCTTGACAAACCAATACACTAATAGAATCATATATTATTCTCCACATTATTCTTTTGGCAAAAAATCCACAGAATTAAAACAAGCATGACATACATCATGCCGTAAAATCACAACATTCATGACATACACATATGTACACTTTGTTCTATGTAACATAAAGGATCATTGCCTTATATGATTACAAATGTCTCCAATTGTGTGTACCGAATAGGTATATAATGCCCCATGTTTAACACAATTTCTATAATTTCTTATTGACAAACTTGAAATAACAAGCATTGACACCACATCAACGAAGAAATGAATAATATATCAATGAATTCTAAGCCCAAGTTGTACAACTTGCAAATGATCATTTGTATATTTAGCCAAAATGCCTAGCTTTTGAAAGATCCACTAAATGAATCTATGTATTTAGCATAACCTATCCTTTTGAAAAGGAAACTGAGATGCTCTATCTTCATCAAAACACATTAGATAGAACACTTATCCTTCATATTTTCTTTGTTATACAAAGCTAACAATGTATAGAAATCAGAGTAACAATGTCGAGCATAATATCAATCACTACACGTAACATACATTCTATGCGTATAATCCCTTCAACATCTGCATACACAATTCTCATGTTTATAGATTCCCATTGATTATCTAGATTTCGATTGCTAAAATCAAATTCAATTCCATGTAGGATAAAGATTTATACAGATGACTTACTCTTCCATCAGATTAAAACAAGCTAATAGGTTCTATTTTCACTATTATTCAACTCAAAGACTTCATATAGAAAATCACTATGTTTCTTATTTAATTTTATGAGCCTGTCATACAATGTAGAGATTGAGCTTGTCATATTTACTTTAAGATCTGGGTATGAATAACAACAACAAGCAGTCTTAAATCCCTAATTCTAGGCGCTTTCTAGGCATGAAAACATTGAAAAGAGACCTGTAGAAATTTTGGGAATCATTCATGAGGTAAACATATTCATCTTGGGTTCTGAGTTTAATTCTACCATAAAAAATGCCCTAGTACTCAAATCTGGGCAGTTTTGAGCACAAATAGTGGCCAAAAGTCATATTGCAGCCACTGAAAAGCAATGACCAGAAGGCTGTAGAAAATTCTAGGTTGAGATTGAAAGTATAAGTACCATCAAAACCCAACTCTAGTCTCTGAGCATAAACAATAGTAAAAATCATCTAAACATTAAGTCTGGCTAGTTCTGAGTTTTATGGTATAAGAGGCCCCCTACGATGATAAATGAAATTAAAAACGATTACACGCTTTAATAAGTAATCTACAAATTTCTATTAATTTGTGTAAAAGGGAATAACCAACAATTTTTTAAAACACCACAGGAATAATGATTTAGAAAAGAAGAAAACACACTTCTAATGAAAAGAATAATGATTTACAAAATAATAAAACACACTTTCCAGTCCTTACCATATTTGTTTCCTCATATATCAATTTCTTGCCAATTAATGTGTGATGGTCCATGAAGATAGGCTGTCTGACTACTAGTTACTCTGCCTTATAAATCATGAAATGAAAAACTATGCAAATTGCTGAATCACAGTGCATCCTCACATGAGTGATACACATGCTAGACATTGCCACAAAGCTCCTTCTGTAGTTCTCCATCTAATCACATCCTCAATCTCCTAATAATTATACAAGTGTGTTGCAAAATTCTTGTCATGTTCAAATTCTTAACCAAATTCCATTTTAATTTATGTCATAAGTGTTGCTTGCTGTAACAACAAAATGATTCTAGTTGGCAGTTACTTGCCATAAAAAACTAACCACGGTATTTATTGATTGTCAACATCAATTCATGATGCAAGGAGTACCTGAATTGGTGGATGATGAAATACAGTCATGGAATTCATACAAAGAAAATGTAAACAAGATCCTATGATTTGTTGATGCAATTAACTAGGAGGTCAGCCAAGGGAAATTGATTCTTATGCACCTTGGATCCTAGTTGCAAAGTTCAAACCTAGTACCAAACAATAGGCATCCCTAGGGTGACAGGCTAGGAAATTTTTCCTAGGGTTTCCTCCTGTTACCCCCCTATTTTCATAAGGTGTTCTCCTCTAGTGTGGAGCAATCTTTGATGGAATCTCAGCTCCTATGAGCCAAAATTCTGATTTTCGATCACTAAGAACCACACTCAATGAAACATAAGATGTCTAGTTATCTCATGTTTTCAATCACCAAATTAGGTTCTAGGTGAATTGAAAAGCATTTAGTCAGCAACAAAATGACTGTCAAGTGCCTCCTTGTCTCCGTGAACCTAAATCCCCCAGATTTTCCCCTGTATTCTTGCTACTTCCAACAAATAACCAAGACCATCCATAGCTAATACATATAAATATGGCCTAAGTATTAATTCTTGCACATGATCTAGGAACTTGGAATCAAAATCATCAAATAATAATTAACAAATACTCATGAATTGGTAATAATCGGATCCAGAATTGGTATCCTCTCTATATATTTAATAAACAATAAAGGGTTACAATACCAATGCTGAGCAATGGCTTAACTCCATGAAGAATTTGAATACCTAAGGAGACAATTCGAATTCAGTGAGTGAGTCTAGCTTAACTGACTCTCAACCATGCAATCTCACTCAGTTAACCACTTGACCAAAACCCTAATTGACTCACCAAACCCTAACTGAAGTCGAAGTGCAATAAATGACTGAATCTCAACTGAAGGAGATCAAACACATGTCATAGCAATCCAATCATCAAGTGCTAGTGCTGCATGACTCCAATGAACCCCGATGAGGTTAACTGAAGCTGAACTGACCATCAGAAGTTGGTGGAGGCGCCTTGTTGACTCCATTTCATTAAATAATAATAAATAATCATTAAATAATATATTTAATGAATGGAGGCGCCTTAACTAACTGTAACTGACTGGTTGAACTGAATGTAACCACTAGTTAGCAATTAGGTGCATTAATATCACTCAGATCACCCCTGGAGTGCTCCAGTTATCCTCCTTGACTGTAGGAGAAGGATAAGTTATCCTCCTTGACTGTAGGTAGGCGTGGGTGTGACTGGATGATGGCAATTAATGCTCCACTGATGTCAATTAAACTTAGGATAATGGTTTAACTAGGCCAATTTGACCAAAAGAGTGTGTATGATGGTAAATGTCTCCAACACCCCCCCTTAAGCTATACTCAAGAAGAGTTAGAAAACATATATGCATAAAAATGCTAGGGCCCTGGAAACAAAGGCCATAGGTCACCCTGTACAATAAAGTAACTGCTTAATATAACCAAAGAAACAGGGAAAACCTCATGGGAAAAATACCCCCCCTCAAACTAAGCAGTAAATAAAGAATTGGTTCTTCTATGCAGCAGCATCTTGAGACTGTGCATGTGAACCTATGAATCCAAACTAAATGAATATGTCTGGAGGAATCTTCCACTTTGTAAGAAAAACAATGCACTCAACTGAATAAGAAATATAAATAGCTGCACGGTGAAAACTGGACCCATGTAAAGCAACTGAAATCATCTGAAGAAAGAGCAAAGGTTCTTGAGGATTTGAACCATGTGTGGAACACTCAAGAAACTGATATGTTGCAGCCTTGAACAAAAAACCATTATTGGTAAAATCAGCCCCAAATCTTAGGAGCAAGTGTCCAAGCGGATGCAAAATGTCTTCCTCTTTACTAGTTCTGTGAGGAGATGAGCTTGTGACCAAAGGTAGAGAATCCCTGGGACTCTAGAGAGTGAATGATTGAGATCCATAATCTGATATATATTCTGAAATAGCTAATGAATCACAAAATAAAATATTAGCAACCTCATAAGAGGAAACTAACACCAAATCCCCAACAGCAAAATTGAAGAAGAACTGCGGTACTTGATTTTTCACACCAGAATCGGTGAGAGCAGCTACAAGCATGGATGAAAGCTCTTGAATTTTAAAATATGAAAAAAATAATATCATATTAGAATGTAAATCAGATCTAAATAAGTTCACAACAGATCCAAAACTGTGAAATCAAATCAAATTCCCAGCAGCAGTTTCGAAGGAGACTTGCGGTACTTGTTTCTTCACACCGTTGATGAGAACAGCTACAAGCAGTATTGAAGGTTTATGAACCTGAAATTATGAACCAAAAAATATTAGATCAGATCCAAATAAGATCATATCAGATCCAATAAGGTTCATTCAGATCCAAAATTATGGTCAACTGAGACGGTAGATGCACAGTTTTCTTCTTCTTCAAAATTCTGAATTTTGGTGCATGCAATCCTGCAAGAATTTGCTGGAAGATCTAGATCATGGGGAGCGAATGTGTCACTCTTATAATCTGATATTTCTTCCAAAATATCCAAGTTTTTACATATTTGCACACCAGCAGCAACATTAGAGGAAGAGAAATCAAATTTCTCTTCACTTTCAAAAGCAATTACTGGTAAATTTTGCACAGAATTCAAAGGAAAATCACCAGTGAATGTTTGCATGGAAGTGCAGTAGTGTTTTTCTTCAATATCAGAGATTTGAATGTCTTCTTCTATTTCAGCAATATGAGAATATGAGATATCAGAGATCTCATGAACTTCCAGATCATCAGGAGAAGGAGTCACTTCATGGAGACTTTCTTCAATTCGAATTGAATGTGTAGAAGATTCTTCTTCATCTTCATCTTGAACAACTTCATCAGAGAGAGTAGAGGTTGAGAATTTTGAGTGAAGAACTCTTGTGTTGTTGGCTATTATCTCCAAAGTACTATTATGATCCTCATTGTGCTTGCCAAAGGTTTTGTCCAATCTTGTCCAGAGATCCTTTGGGTATTCAACAAAATCAATAACAAAGTACAAGCTATCAAAAAGGGCCAGACATATTGCTCCAAAAGCTCCGTCACCGTCATTTAGCTAGTCATTATCATTCTCATAAGTCTCTCTTCCAATTCCAATAGACACCTCATAGAGACATCGTCTCTTCAGATATGCAATCATCTTCAACTTCCATTCTGAATAGCTTGTGAATGGGGTGAGAAGAGGGATTGATGAGTCCATTTGAAGATGTACCTATTAAGACCTGCAAATCAAAACAAAAGGGGCACCATAAGGTCAGACAGCCTACACATTTTAGGCTTTCATCACACCCAGCATAGTCAATCAAGCAAGCTTGATCATCAAGTTCTTTGTTTGGGGTATTGAGTGGTAAGCCTTGGCTTCTGGTGCAGTGCTGGAATTTTGAGCTATTACTCAAATTTTATGGAGAAATCTATCAAAAATCTTGTTTTTGAGAGATTGATCTTCGTCTCGCCGTAAGCTCTGATACCAAATTAATTCTTGCACATGATCTAGGAACTTGGAATCAAAATCATCAAATAATAATTAACAAATACTCATGAATTGGTAATAATCGGATCCAGAATTGGTATCCTCTTTTTATATTTAATAAACAATAAAGGGTTACAATACCAATGCTGAGCAATGGCTTAACTCCATGAAGAATTCGAATACCTAAGGAGACAATTCGAATTCAGTGAGTGAGTCTAGCTTAACTGACTCTCAACCATGCAATCTCACTTAGTTAACCACTTGACCAAAACCCTAATTGACTCACCAAACCCTAACTGAAGTCAGAGTGCAATAAATGACTGAATCTCAACTGAAGGAGATCAAACACATGTCATAGCAATCCAATCATCAAGTGCTAGTGCTGCATGACTCCAATAAACCCCGATGAGGTTAACTGAAGCTGAACTGACCATCAGAAGTTGGTGGAGGTGCCTTGTTGACTCCAGTTCATTAAATAATAATAAATAATAATTAAATAATCATTAAATAATATATTTAATTAATGGAGGCACCTTAACTGACTGTAAGTGACTGGTTGAACTGATTGTAACCACCAGTTAGCAATTAGGTGCATTAATATCACTCCGATCACCCCTGGAGTGCTCCAGTTAGCCTCCTTGACTGTAGGAGAAGGCTGAGTTAGCCTCTTTGATTGTAGGTAGGCGTGGGTGTGACTGGATGATGGCAATTAATGCTCCACTGATGTCAATTAAACTTAGGATAGTGGTTTAACTAGGCCAATTTGACCAAAAGAGTGTGTATGATGGTAAATGTCTCCAACACTAAGAGGGCAAGCTCCTCAGCTTCCTGCATATGATCAAGAGTGTAGGATCCAAAAATCTTATGAAAGACCAAAGCAAATCCTTTTCTTACTCTTAGTATTTTACTTAAGAGTAAGCTAAACGTTCTACATTTTGCACTCTTTTTCTAATGATTTTTTATTATTTACTTATAAAAAGATATGTTTCATCGTGTTTGGTTGGAAGCATCTTTTTAGTCAGTACTTTAATTCTTCATTTATTTTCAGAGTCTTCTAACATGTATTGCTCTAAACCCATCGGTATAGTAGCTTCTTAGAAAAAACATTCTTTAATTGATTTTATTAAACTGGGGCTACTATTTACTGATAGGCATCAACCTTGGGAAGTCCACAGTTAGTTACTAGATGATTGGAAAATATCACAAGAGGGGAAAGAAGCTTTCGATTAAGACTTATGGGAGATGCATTGGTTGTGGGCCAGGTGCCCAACACAAGTCCAATACTTGCATCCCAAGTTTACATAGGTTGAAGATTTCTGGGATTTGAAGGAGTGGTCAAAGCCAGATTCTATTTGCTATAAATCCATATGCTTGGATTTTTTCATTACATAGTGGAGGAATTGATCACAATGTTTACACAGCATTGGCCGCAGTTTCTTAAATTTTGGGACAAAGATGCTTCGAAACATCCTTGTGTAGCAAGCGAGTCCCTTTGCATTCTGGTATAATTGACGATGGACTGTGACTGGACTATGACTCACAACACTCTTGAATGATCCCTTTGGCTAAGAAATCACCAGTAGGAGGATCCTGCCCCCAACGGCCTACTTGCATGGAGAGACACTCCACCGAGGGGAAAAACATGTCTCATCGCTTCCGTTGCACCATTAAATCAAGACCTCGTTGACATTTGTCATGGTTTTGTCTTGAAAAACATGCATACATATGCAAATGTGGTCAAATTTAGTTGAAATCGAGCTGCTTGAGAATTTAAATAGTAAATGACATCGATGTGAACAGAAACCTACCCATGAAATTTGATTCGCATTCCCTTCCCATTCCATCTTGACATTGCATTAGTACATCACTAATAAATACTATAACTTAATATAATGGGGGTTTTCCAGTTTTCAGTACTATTTGTTGACATTAATATTGACTCTGCAACAACTTACAACATAGGAATTATCTAATGCCCATGATCTTTTGGATTCTTCACTGCGTCAAGAATTTGGAACCAAAAGATCATGGACAATTCGGATAACTGTGAAAGTCTGAATTATCTTATCGGAATTCTCCTTCATCTTTCTCACTTGACACTGCATTAGTGCATTATAATCAATTTTATATGGATAATATTCCAGGGGTAGGGTAGCATTACTTTTTCTTATTCTGTGCCCCTTTTTGGTTCTATTTATTAACAATAATACAGATTCTACAACAACTTACAGTTATCAGAATACCTTTATTCCCATATTAATTCAACTTTTCCGGTATGGAATCTGGTAAGAAACATCCAAGATGCAGACACTAGGAAATGTTTCTTGGGTTCTTTTGACCCAAAAAAAAAATCAATATAATTTTGGCCTGTTGCTAGAGATTCACCCACAACTTAAAAAAAATTCAGAATACAGAAAAAAGGAAAAAATAAGAAAATAACATAAATTTAGGAGAAATTTCCATTCTTTCTATTATTTGTAAATATTTAAAAACTATATATCAATAAGATAATATATGCCATTTCCCATTTCCAAAAAAATTGAAAGCGACATTTTCAAGATATCTGCTCATCGTGAACTGTGACCATTTCAGATAACACATCAGTTTCTCTGTTTCAGGTTGCTTACGTTGAAAGGGATTAATTTCTTCTGAACAATTTTATAGTAAGATATTTATACAAACACACAACAATCATAATATTTTTTATTTTAGAAATCATCATATATTAGTTCATGGAACAAAGAGTTACGTCAATCTAACAATGGGTTTAGAAGGAAGTTCCCTTCCTGTGAAAACTAGAAACACTAACATTTGAGCTTGTGCTGCAATAGGTATCCCACTATTAGTAAAGGGATATACAACTCCTCTTGAATCTTGTTTCTTTGGAATCCATGGATCAGTCTTTGGGCAGCAAGCTTCTCTATCTCCTCAATCTCTGTTGGAGGCTCCCAAGGCTTAAAATACCCTGCATCCTTGTCAAACTTATCATCTCAGCTTACAACTACCTACTATTTAGAAAAGAATAAAACACACTTTCCAGTCCTTACCATATTTGTTTCCTCATATATCAATTTCCTACCAGTTAATGTGTGATGGTCCTTGAAGATAGGCTGTCTGACTACTAGTTACTCTGCCTTATAAATCATGAAATGAAAAACTATGCAAATGGATGAATCACAGAGCATCATCACATGAGTGAATCACAGAGTCTTCTAACATGTATTTCTCTAAACCCATAGGTATAGTTTCTTCTTAGAAAAAATATTCTTTAATTGATTTTATTAAACTAGGGATAATATTTACTAATAGGCATCAACCTTGGGAAGTCCACAGTTAGTTACTAGATTATTTGAAAATATCACAAGAGGGGAAATAAGCTTTCGATTAGGACTTATGGGACATGCATTTGCTGTGGGCCAGGTGCCCAACACAAGTCCAATACTTGCATCCCAAGTTTACATAGGTTGAATATTTCTATGATTTGAAGGAGTGGTCAAACCTAGATGCCATTGGCTATAAATCCATATGCTTGAGCTCATCAAACTTTATTTAGTGTTAGCATATGCAAGAGTCTTCAACATTAACTTCCTCAAGGTTTTTATGGAAATAGGTATGTGCTGGCATAGGATGAAACCACTGGAAGGGAAGTCTCAGAGAGCTCCAAAACCAACCCCCTACAACCCCCTACAACCCCCCATCAAGTACTAGAATCCAAACACAGCTAAAACATGACCTCTAAATCGGAAATATTATAAGCACACTCCATAACCAACGTGTTGTGGTTAGCGAGTTAGTCTTCGACGGATTTCCTTATGGTTTCTCCTTCAATATTGTGGATGGTGTTCTTCAACACAAATTCTTCATTAAACTAGCTTAGTTTCTAGCGGCGGCTTCAACCGATGAGCTTTACTCCTCACGAGCAGATCTCAACACAACTCCATTTTTCTCTAATGTGGTGGATCTACTCTCTACTCTCCTACTACTAAATAGGCTTCCTCCTCCTCTTTGCTCTTTGAAGAGGCTAGGTTAGGGTAAAGTCTTTCTCCCTTTGTCCCAAAACCATTCTTCTCTTCAACACCTAGAATCTAGGGTTAGATAGGTTGCATTTTGCATGTTAGACTAGGTTAGTTAGGAAACTCCAAAAGGGTTTCCATAGCAACCTCTCCTTTTCATCCTCTCCTTCTTATCTCCATTTTATCCTCTCCTTCTTATCCTTCACGTCCTTCCTTCTTGGCCTCTTCCAAGGCTAGGCATGCCTTATCCTCAATCGACCTCCCTTTATCTCTCCTATACTACCCTTGCTTAGACTTAAACCTCCTCCTACCAGCCCTCGACCTTCATTAGTAGCCCCTTTTCACCCTCGACCAGCTCCTTTAGGCCTCGTTCCTTCCTCCTCTCACCTTTTCCATACCTCGACCCTTTTACCACAGGCTGCTACAGCCCACGACCACTCCTTAAATATCCTTGGGCTGCTTGTTTAGTGCCTTGGCCCCTCCTCTAGGTTTGGAACAGACCTCTACTAACTTCCTTCTACCCTCGTTCTGCCCTTTTAAGGCCTTGTCCAATGCCTTATCAACCCAAAGGGCAGCCCTTTCAGTTGCTGCCCATCCTATACTTGGTTTGCATTTTATAATACCCCCCTTTAGGGTACTCTAACAGTCATCCAACCCTGCATATAAAAACATTACAAGCAGCTGTTAGTTAATGAATATATATGTACTACTGCTATTGCTTCAGAGTTTGTTTGTAAATGCGTACTGAATTCTATTTTAGGGACAAACCTAATACTAATTGATAAATACTTTGGAAAATGACCAATAATTGTTGAATATCATGTATTGCTAAATCACATGTAACTGCCATCTATATTATGTTTAAATTAATAATGAATGGTGTATAAATGGGTATGCATATGACTATACTGGATAAATCTGCCTACTGATTGCTTTATTACTATTTATTGGGCTGCCATATTTGTACTCACACCACACTCCAATTTGTCTATAGTTATACATGAATGAGGATAAATAGTAGTTGATGGTCATGCAATGCCTAAGTATTTGATAAACTTGATGATTAATGTTTTTTCTAACTACTTGCATAACCTTTGCATAACATTATCATTCTATATTTTCCTTGAAGTTGACTTACTGATTGCATTTACAAGGTTCATATTTGTCCATATAGTATGTCTTCTTCTTGACTCCATTAAGGCACTGATCACTAACCCTTCCAAAAGAAGATATTATTCGGTGTTTGAGTCTTCTTACAGACTTGCATTTAGGGCTCTCCCCTAGGAGGTTATGACTTCTATTGATAAAAGCTCATTGGTATTTGGCCGATAAAAGCATCTGCCCTGATCTTGTTACGAGTTTATGATATCACAATAGTTGAGATTGGAAGTGGTGGAAGTTGATTTTGTGTGGGGAAGCCTCTCTACATGAGTCCATTGAGAAATGATATCTACTTCCTTGCCTTTGGATGGACAGTCTGATGCTCTAACTGTGTGCTTATCAATGCCCTTAAACCATAATTGACAAAACCAATGTCAATTTTAGGACGTCGTAATTGAGACCAATTCTTCACTCCCTCCATCCCTAACTGTAATATTTGACTATCAGTGAAAATATCTGGCTGCAATAAGTAAGAGAATATTTTGTAAACTTTAGTTGTTTAGGTATATCTTTTAATTTTTAACTTAAAAAACATAATATTTTGGGAGAACTTTCAAGGTGGGTTTATTTTGTTAATTCATATAGTGTCTAGGCCAACAGTTCACTGTGAAGCATTCTTCTCTACCCAAGTCCCCATATTTCAGTTTCATCAAGTTTGCATGCATTATGTTTCTAATTTAAGTTTTGCATGCATCAGTTAAGTAGGGTGCATGCAGCCTAGCTCAATTTAGTAAATTGTATGGAACTTAGTAGTTATGGCACAAATCATCTCTAGTTGAGGCATTGTTGTGCATGTGTCCAAATCATTGTAACTAGATCGTGCACATCTCTCAAGGCATGTTGAGGATGCAGGTGACTAAGAAGTATGGAGTTGATTTGGAGCCTTGAGCATCCAATCTCAAGGTCAAAATCACTACACATTAAAAGGATATTTTAGGACCCCAAAACCCACATGAACAAAGTGTTTCAAGTAAAACCATTTTCTGTGATACTCTTATTTGTTTCATTGACAAGCAACTTCCATTAGCAATAGTAGCAATACTTAGGACTGAATGCATGCCATCAATTTTCAAAATGAACTTGACCAAACACATGTCACCAATTGGCTCTGTGTGTCCTAGCTAGAGGTGTCCCTAGAGAGAATCTCTATGCTGCATGAGTCCCTAAGTTAAAGATTGTCTTTTAAGTCCATCTTGCAAAAAGCATGGAAAAAAAAGTTGCAATGAAGGCATGTTTGACGACACTAACCTTTGATAAGGTTCTATATTGGGAAGCTTGGGATTTGGTGATACAAATTTCCCTAAAGATGCTTGACCATCCACTATACACACAGTGAATGACTTGAGCATCAGACTCCAGTAGTTAATTGAGTATGTACACATTGCACACTGATAGATGTACTCTCTCTTTATGCTTTGTGTCATGTTTTAGACTTTCAATTGTGTTAAACTTAGGTGTGAACTGATTTTATTACCACTAACTGATTTTATTGGCATTTTTCTTATCTTTTATCTTCTTACTATTAGTCCTATAATGCAAGACAACTTGGTTAGAACTTAAAGTTTCAATATTTTGCAGCCACCCTCTCAATTTGACAATTGGGGTCCTTTTGTAATATGGTATAGTTCATTGGGCCTTTTGCTATGATGTAGGTGCATTATGTGGAAGGTAGGACAAATTAATCGATCATGTACATCAAGTCCATTGGGCCTTTTGTTATTATGTAGGTGCATTACATGGAATGTATACATTACATGTATACATTATCTGACTTTCTAATTCCTGCCCTATGCCAAATAATGCTTATTTATTCTAAGTAGTGTAGTCGCATACAAATGGAACACAATCCATTACAGGGCATGTTATATATAGCATTGTTTACAACTGTTATTTTCAAAGCAACACATGCATCATAATTCATGATTATCAAAAGTGCTGGAATACACGTATGCTTCTGTTACCTTTTCCATGAGTTCCAAGGTTATAGAACAGAGAAAGGGTAAGCAAAAATGAATCTCAGGGCACTACGGTGTTCCTAGAAACTATAATGTTTGTCCATTTGTCATCAAGAGGGATTCTGTATGTTGTTTTGAATATTTAATCTCTTTTTGTTGTGAGATCTGTTGCAAAAGAAGTTATACTCATTTGGTTGTGCCCAATTTTTAGCTCACTTTTCCTCTAGCAAATTTACCAGCCTTGTCTATATTACTGAAGGAAATTCCTAATAATTATGAAATTCGACATGGATCAAAGGCAGAGGTTATTTGGCATAGATACTAATTTTAATGGCTGCCTATTGTCAAAGTATTTCTTGCTTCTCTTGTTGTTGTATTTTAATGAGAAGGAATAAGCTCGTCTCCTTCTATGTTCAATGGTAGTTGATAATTAATATGTCCAAAACATTTGATGCAGTTATCAATGCCATCCTATCATGAAATTTTTTCTCCCATATGAATTACTCATTCAGTTTTTTCAAATTGTATGTCTCAAATGAAATGTCATGTATCGGGATTCCTTTCTTTGGCCATTGGGGCACTTGATATGAAAATTATTCCTTTATGAACAAATCCATATGCACAGCAATTAGCAATAGATATAACATGCATATTTCTGGAATTCATTCATTATCCATTATCAAAACATATGTAAACACAAGCATTCCACACAAAGCTGATTATGGAATAGTTATTTGTTTTCAAGTTAAGTCCACCAAACTGGTTGCTGACAAGCAATACTATCACTCAGCCCAACCCACTACTCCCATGACATAATCAATATCCTCACTATTGAGCACTCCAGTGCCTCATCCAGCCATGAGTCCATGATGGAACTTTCTTCTCCTTCACAACACAAGGAAAATCATCCCTTTCTCTGCTCCACAGTCCCTTAGGGATATTCTTCCCTTCTAGTGTAGGTAGAAAGAGTTAAAGACTGGTGGTTTCCTACTGTGAATGACCCATATGAGAAACACTTCACCAAAATAGTCCATAAGAAGCACTATTGTGGTTGTAGGTTTGTGGTGTTTTCTTAAGATATCATGGACATTATTTACCATCCCTTTTCCTTTTTGAATTCACATAGCAAGTCCCTGGCCCTCACAGGCTCTTGCAAGTCATAATATTCTCGTAACAGTCTTGACATTTCAAGGCATAAACAACCATGGCTCCATAGAAGGTTTCTTCAAGAGCAAGGACGATAATGTTCCCAATTCGAATGGAGTACGTGTTATCCATGGAAATGGTGAATAATGATTTTTCGACAAGAGTTTTCATAAGACATGTGTGCCCATCCCAAGAAGAATGGGGAAACATGTAAAAGATCACTGAGTCAATGATTGATGGGAAATGTTTGTGAAGAAGCATGGGAATGAAAGGTCATACCTTCAAAGAACAATTATCAAGTTATACCATCCATGGAGTCATTTAACTCAAGCCACATGACTTCTGTCTTTTTTTCCAAGTTGCCATGCTCCCACCCTCCAGCTCATAAGTGAGAATGAAATTGTTGAAATCTTGCCAGCCCCAAATCAACAATTAGCTCACAAATAGTCCCATTCAACAATCAGCTCGTAAACTGTGATCATGTCACAAGTGGGATTTCAACTTGGGTGGGAAGGACAAATTATCTACCACTTGAGCTAGACCCAATTGACACATGGATTGACATATGTCACATAAACTACATCATTTAAATAATCCATGAGTTAACATTTTATAATTCAGGGGTTAAAACTTGGATAACACATGATAACAAATTGTTGTGTTAAATGGTATTTCGGTTTCCATATTACTTATTGATATTGGTTTACAATATCAATATCATGTTTACAATATCTAGCATGATTCTTGAAATGTTTCCTTGAGAGCCTAGAGAACACTACTGAAGTTCTGAAGGAGGGGTTGAGGATTAGGCTCATTCTTGCAAAAAGTGTTAAACTAAGATGTTTTCAGTGCTAATGCAGT
This sequence comes from Pseudotsuga menziesii, assembly GCA_001517045.1. Taxonomy (NCBI): domain Eukaryota; kingdom Viridiplantae; phylum Streptophyta; class Pinopsida; order Pinales; family Pinaceae; genus Pseudotsuga; species Pseudotsuga menziesii. The sequence goes on along the minus strand of LPNX010446895.1, from coordinate 106,162 downwards.
CTTCATTTTGTGAATGAGACTAAGTTCAATTTTTGGGTGACTTTGACAAAATTATTAACCAAGAGGTCTAATTGCAAGAGATCTCTCATAAAAGTCTCCTACCCAGTACCCACTCTAATCAGAAAGAGGGTTAAAAACTTCAGTTAACTATACAAGTAAAGATGTTCAGAATTTGATGAGTGGTGATTTATGAAAACTCAAATCAAGCAATAAGAGAACCAATTGAATGAACCATATCTAATACCTTGTCCCCTAATCACCATAGAACACTGATAATGTTACAGGGAAATGATTTGACTACAGAGTACCCACCATGCGACCATTACTTACATCCCTCTACCATAACTACCCAACATAAATGGATAATCCTAGAATCTAATAAAATGGGTAATAAAAAATCCATTGCTTTCAACTAATATAAGTACACAAGTCATCACATAAATAAATTTGGCCAATAGATCTATGTAAATAAACTCAAAATTTCACAACCCAGATAAGCTAAATACATTGCATCTCTTCCTATTCTTACAGAAGAAGCAGAGAAAGACAAATAATTGAAGGGGATTTGTGAGTACTGACTGTCTCCATCCTTGTCAAACAAAATGAAAGCCTCCTTGAACTCAAAGATCTGTTCCTCTGTTAGCTTGTCCATCATTTTCATGTAATGGAAAAGTAGGGCGAACTCCGAATTAATAAGCATATATAATAGAAAGTCTTTTTTCTTACAGCACCATATATCCCATAATAGCTAGACTTATAAAAAAAAGAACATATAACACATATTTCATTAAATTTGTAATTATTTAGTCGATCTAGAATTTAGAACTTCCGCTGGATTGAGTTCTTTCAAAATGAGGAAAGTCGTAGACTTTGAATCCTTACATAATGTCTAGTAATATTATTTATAGTTTGTATTTAATGTTAAGTTGATTAAATTATTTTATGACATAATACCAACATTGTATTTGTTACTACAACAATTAGAAATATTGTCGTAGTAATTATTTGTGTCTTTGATGAGTATGTTGTCTTATTTTTGGAAGTTTGCACCACTTATAATCAAAACAGGAAAATATTTTGTGACTTTAAAGTCTAAGTTTTACCCTTGTAATGATTAAAATAAATTATGAATTAAAATAGCACCATAATTTGTTGTTGTTGTTGTTGGTAGTGGTAGTGGTAGTGTACTAAAAACTAAGTTGATGAATGTTTACTTTATGAATTATAGATTAACGTGAGGAATTTCTTACCTATAAATTTATTTAATGATATTGATGTTAGTAAAGCCTCCCTTATTTATTAATATTATTTATTTTAACAATCAAAATTAATTATGAACAAGAATAGCATTAGTGCAGTAGAGTTTGATTTTTTTAATATACAAGAGGGAAGGGGGAAAACCAACTTAACTAATTATTGCAAGTATTCATTATTTATTTATGAAGTATTTGAACAATGTGTTTAATTGAAAAGAGCATATTTTTATTGAAAATATAGATATCTTACAATATTTATATTATCAATAAGATTTAAATCATGTCTTAATTTATGTTAGGGCACCGAGGAATCGGACCACCATCGTCTTGCTTGGAATGCAGGTGCTCTTCCATTGAGCTAGCACCCTTTACAACATGAGGGGAGAGGGACTGTGTTAACACCCAGATTACACATTTCTAATCCTCTGTGACAAAGCAAAATGATGTTTTATTCAGAGAGGAAGTCTAGAACATGTCTTAAGGTTCATTATTAAATATGATTATGCACATTTGATATAGTGACATGTTGAGTTTATGTAAAAAATAAATTGAAAAGTTAAAAATTCAATGGTGTTATCTAATTCACATAAAGTACCATCACATGAATTAACATGGAAGTTGAACCAAAATTTTCATATTAGTAAATAATATAAAATTCCTCAAAAAAGGCTTGAAGAGAATATTTGATATACAACAAACATTTAAAAGTGTTTCTTCTTGTATATTAATAACTAGTTCAAAGAGAAAATTACATTCATGAATCATCTCCACATAATCTCCTTATATTCAGTCAAGCAAATCAATTACAACTTGTAGAGCACATTTATTTATTGTGGTCTTCCTGCAATCTTCTTTCTTTTGCATCCATGCCCAAACTATGGTATTAACTATAATAGATCCAAGTCATGTGTCATCAAGGTTTGGTACCCAATATTGTTCTAGAATTTTCCTTTGTATTTCCCTGAACTAGGATTCCATCAATCAACCTTTACATGAAGAGTCTCACTTTCATCATTCTGGAAGATATATGAGGTGGTTTTTGCCATCCAAATCATCTCTCCTTCATCCTTAGTTCATGATCTAACTACCAACACCTTTACTTTCTCAAATTCAATCATATGATTGAATATTGGCTTTAGCTTGTTGCACTTGGGTCTAACATATACTAGTTCATCCGTCACATTATCAAATTCTCCATCCATAATACTTATATTACATGCAGTGCATTACAATCAGCATTAAATCTCACATGGATTAAATTGTCTTTATGATGCAATTTCTTTGATGATAATGTATAACATGAATTAAAGCTAACATGATGTTATCACTTAATGATTGATTTTCTGGATTAATTTATGTGAAATATTTTCAGTCCACAATGAATTTTTCATGGTTCCCGTAACAAACATGGGTGGAGTGTCCACTCAAAACGTTAGTCTGAAAAAAGTTCACACAGTTTAATCCAAAAAATCAATCACAATGATGACAAACTGTTAAAACATGCATGCTCAAAATGTTAGTACTGTATTTATTGAGTATAAGTTAATATACTAGTACAAAGTTGGCACCACTTTAAAGTCTACATGAGAAAATATAATTATGAATTTGAATGCAACATAGTAGTACAACTAAATTTATATCAACTATAATAACGAATAATAGGAAAAACTCACTTCAAACCTTATTGCAAGTGCCTTACATTTATTCACAAAGCAACTATATAAGATATTTTAAGGTGCATTCGCATAAGTATCATCACATGAATTAACATTGAAGTTGAACCAAAATTTTCATATATGTAGCAAATAATATAAAATTCCTCAAAAGGTAGCTTGAAGAGAATATTTGATATACTACAAACATTGACAACTTTTTCTTCATGTATATTAATTAGTCATTCAAAAAGAAAAATTATATTCATGAATCATCTCCACCTAATCTCCTTATATTTTCTCAAGAATATCAAGTATAGCTTCAGGATGAATATTTCTATAGTTAATCATAATGACAAAGAGAGTTTAGGGAATTAAATTGTGTGTATTGAAACGTCCCTACATTTCAAGTGGACACTTCACCAATCATTAGGGGAACGAAATGAAAAGCTCAAAGTAGTATTGAAGAGATTGAGCAAAAACTAATAATAAATAAGGATAGGATTTTGTACATGCATTAATGAATATAATTATGCACATTTGATATAGTGAGATGTTGTGTTGATCTAAAAGACAAATTGAAAAGTTAAAATTTGAATGTTATTATATAATTTGCATAAAGTATCATCACATAAATTAACATTGAACTTGAAGTGAAATTTCATATATGCAGTAAATAATATAAAATTCCTAAAAAAGTAGCTTGAAGAGTATTTATTATAATACAAACATTGAAAAATGTTTCTTCATGTATACTAAAAGTCATTCAAAAAGCAAAGTTACATTCATGAATCATCTCCACCTAATCTCCTTATATCCGCTCAAGCAGATCAAGTACAGCTTGTACACCACATTTATTTATATTTGTCTTCTTGCAATCTTCTTTCTTTGGCATCCATGCCCAATCTATGGTATTAATTGGAATAGATCCAAGTTTTGTGTCATCAAGATTTGGTACCCAATATTGTTCTAAAACTTTTCCCTTGTATTTCCCTGAGCTAGGCTGCCACCAATCAATCTTTACATGAAGGGTCTCACTGTCATCATCCTGGAAGATATCTGAGGTGGCTTTTGCCATCCAAATCATCTCTCCTTCATCCTCATTTCCTGATCTAACAAGCAACATCCTTCCTTTCTCAACATCAATTCTAGGATCGATTGTTGGCTTTGGCTTGTTGCACTTGGGTCCAACATATATCGGTTCATCTGTCATATTATCAAAATCCCCATCCATAATACTTGATATTTTATGGAGTGCATTACCATTAACGTTAACATTTTTCCTCGCCTTTGGCCAAAAATCATCAGAAGAAGAATCACTTTCATCCAAGGCTGTATGGTCATTGTAGATTCCATCTAATGCATCAAGAACTTTTTTCCAATAATATAGTTTTTCATTCCATTCCTCTGTAACAATTGGTGAATTCTCATTGCCAATAGTCTCTTTCCACATTTTTATGTATGATGTTATTCCTTCCTTTAGTTCTGTTAAATATGCATCATTGTCTTTGGGACGTACGAAATATTTCTTCCCTGTGGGCAATATAAGTAGGCCTTCATCATCTATATTCCACAACTCCACTGGTTCTGACCACTCAATGTCTCTGATGGATTCTTTATACCTCATAACTGGAACATCATTGAGTATAAGGAATTGGAAGTACTGGACATTAAGATGTCCAACTGGTGCATTTTTTCCCTCCTTGATGTACCCATTAAGAAAACTTTTGAAGTCATACACTTTGTCAATAAGTTTAGGTGGAAACACCCTTTTTTCTTCTATTGTGCGATATGTATCCATCATCTCAGGTAAAGAATATATATCTTTACTTTCAAGTTGGAATACATTCTTCCGTAGGTTCCATCTATGTCTTCATGGATGATCCCCACAAGTAAGAACCCAACCTCAATAGTGATGAAGACACCAAGTGCAGTTAATAGTGATAGAAACATGAAAACATAACGATTCTTATTATCACTAGCTGCATTGTCCAACTGTAACAACAAATGTGGAGGAAGAGGTTTAAAATCAAGATTTTGATTTGTTGAGCTTCCATTTAAATATAGGAAAGCATCCTTGTACACTCTACATTTTGAGTAAATAGAGTTTTGAAGTAATGCATTTGAAAGTGTGTTTCTTGAACTTCCCCTCTCATAAAGCACATCACCATACATATCAAGGTGTGGGTCTTCAAGGTCCCTCAAGCACTTTGCAAGAGATGTAATGGTAAATTGTGATCCCATGTGTACAAATGGTAGGAAAAAATGACCAAAACCTCCTGTGCTATGACCATTTTTAGCATACCTGTCAACGACAAACCCAAGTTTGTTCCTACAACAGATTTTGATTTGATACGTAATATTGGGATTGAAGTCTTTGTTTTGTCCATTTTATCATGGATAATGCTCAAGTATTCCTTTGGATTCTGCTTTGACATAATTCTGTGGACATAGTAGCAATATCTTCCACACATAACAATCTTGTTATGTTTCTTCAGTCTAGCTCGTGCCTTTTCTTCCAACTCTTTTGTAGTCGCTATCTTCATCTGTTCTTTCAACACGATACATGTGACTACATTTACTGAAGTTAGTGTTCTTTGAGAATGCCACATTTGGAAAATGAGTATTCAAAATCTTGCTCATTGTTGGTTGTGATATTGATGGAAAATTTAGCTCTTGAAGAGCCTCGTTGATCTCTTTTAACAAATAAATTTGGGTGTATGTTAATGGCAACAATCTTAAAGGAGCAGATGTTCCATCTTCTTCAACTTGTCATGTTTGGTTCAGTGAAAAGTCTAAATTATCCATTACAATTTTGTGCAATATTTCTATGGCTGCCACAGTATGTGCACGTGGTTTGCATTTGTTGGTGTTACCATGAATTCCTTTCACATGTCCTTGTTGGAAATTATGTTGGTAAGTATAGAAGGTGCTTTGAGGAATATTATGTATCTTGTACCATACTTTCTTACAAATAATATCTCCATTAAACCTCATGTCCTTTACTTTCCTAATAGTAGGAGGTAGGCCATGGCCATGGCTCTTTGGCATGATTGTGTTGGAAAGGAGTGAATTCAAGACAAATTCCCTAATGCCATTTTTTTTTAAAGAGTTTCATACCCCTTCTAGCAGTTGTAATAGCTTTCCTATCCACATGTTGAATACAATCTTGTTTGCCACATTCATTCGTTTCCAAAAGTCAGATTTCTTTCTCTTCATCTCTTTGTACTTGAAAATTTCTAACTTTTTTTTGTAGCCACAACTTGTTTAATCACTTTATGTGGCCTCGTTGCGTGCATAGCAATTGAGTCTGGATCTTTTTCATTATAAATATCATCACCCCATGTGTTTAAGGGACTTGTGCCCTCTATAAGATCCCATACCGCCATTTCCTTGGGTGCCTCCTTGAAATTTTCATTCACCCTTAAAATCTCACCTTCATTGTCCACCAACTTATTTATTGGCCATCTAACCAAACAATGTATAGACTTGTCCCCAATCCTACATATTCACAATTTCTATCTATGTATTCCACAAAAACATTGAATTCCTTTTCACCTAACATTTCACCCTCAACCATGTCATCCTCACGGACATTAACTATGATCCCTTTGGCAATGCGCATGCTTGTTCCTGTGCATTGATGTGTAAGAGAAACCTTTTTACATGTGAATGTAAGCCTATCTTGAGGAGTATTTATTGAATTATCATGACAATGAGGTTCCAAATCTGATTCTGGCCAAATATCATAAGATCCCAATGCACCCCCTAGTGTATTCTCAAATCCTGTTGGATGTGGCAAAAGAGCATCATGTTTTAACACTTTCTCAATGTTAACCACTATGGATCCCCTTTTCAGCATCTTGCCATGCACCTTATGACCAATCTCTGTATTGAATATGGAGCCTTCACCCACCTTCAATCAACATTGCAAAAGATCTACCTTGTCTCCAATAGAAAATGCAGAAGAGACATTTGCACCTACACAGTAAATTAAACAAACTTAGTATTTGTTCAAAAAAAAAAAGCAATGTACTATCAAAAAAAATTAACTTGTGCTTCAAGATTTTAATTTACCTTTGTTATGCCTCAAATATATGATCTTCCATGGATGTAAGTCCCCTTCATCAATATCTTCCACAATCAAATGTGTTTCAATGATATCAATTATCAAAACCATAACATATCCTACATTAAGACTTTGTCCACCATAATGAGTTGTAGTCTCTGTAGATTCAACCCTTCCTAGTCCAACAACTTGACCATTAATTAGGAGGTCAACATAGTCTCCTCTTGTCAAAATTATATTTTCCATTGTAACTCCTCCCAATTTCTGTAACACATTTGAATTGTAGTTTGTAATTAAGGTTAAGCCATATGAAGTGTATGTTCATAAAAGTAATATAGTTGCAATAATTCAAAACAATAGGGTATCCCTTTTGTATGCCACAAAACATTGTTACCCTACATCTTGTGCATGCTAGCAAAAATGAATTTACATATAAAGTACACAAAAAATATATGAAGAGATAACAATAAGAGATCCAAGAATTATTAAAGAATGATAGATATCAACTCCAATAAAACCATCAAATTCCTATTTGACTTTTGACATGGGACCTATACTATTGATGTATGTGTATGAATGTGCTAGAAATCTAGCTAGAGTTAGCTTCCATTCTTAAAATGTTGCACGTTGAATGAAAGTTAACGTGTGTTAGTTTTAATAATGTATTTTTTCATCTAACAAAATGACATTGTCATCAATCACATTACACCATGATAGAAATATAGCTATGTTAGTTTTCATAATGTAGTTTTTCATCTAACAAAATCACATTGTCATCAATCACATTACACCATGATGGAAATCTAGCTGTGTTAGTTTTCATAATGTAGTTTTTCATTTAACAAAATCACATTGTCATCAATCACATTACACCATGATGAAAATCTAGCTGTAGTTAGCTTTCATTCATAAAACATTGCATGGTGACTAAAAGCTAATTTGTGTTAGTTTTAATACGGTAGTTTTCTATCTAACACAACCACATTGTTATCAAATACATTACACCATAATGGAAATATAATGGAACTAGCTTCCTTATAACAACATGGCATGGTAAGTGAAACCTAACATGCGATTGCTTTCATAAGGAAGTTTTCCATCTAACACAACTACATTGTCATCAATCACATTGCACTACGATGGAAATCTAGCTAGAGTTAGTTTTTGTTCTTAAAACATTGCACGGTTAGTGAAAGCTAATGTGTCTTACTTTTCATAAGGTAGTTTTTCATCTGACACAACCACATTGTCGTCAATTAGTTTTTCATTTAACACAACCATATTGTCATCAATTACATAGCACCATGATGGAAATATAGTTACAGTTAACTTTTATTCTTAAAACATTGCACCATGAGTAAAAGGTAATGTGTGTTAGTTTTTCATAATGCAGTTTTAAATCTAACACAACCACATTGTCATCAATCCAATTGCACCATCATGGAAATGTAGCTGGAGTTGGCTTTCGTTCTTAAAACATTGCACGATGAATGAAAGTTGATGTGTGTTAGTTTTCATAAGGTAGCTTTCTATCTAAAACAACCACATTGTCATCAAATATATCACACCATGATGGAAATATAGCTGGAGTTATCTTTCATTTTAACAAGATGTCATGATGAGAGAAAGCTAATGTCTGTTAGCTTTCATAAGGTATTTTTTCATTTACCACAACCACATTGTCATCAATTACATTGTACCACAATGGATATCTAGTTGGAATTAGCTTTTGTCCTTAACTCATTGCACGGTGAGTGAAATATAATGTGTGTTAGCTTTGATAATGTAGTTTTCTATCTAGCACAACCACATTGTCATCAATCACAATTCACCATGATGGAAATCTAGTTGGAGTTAGCTTTTGTTCTTAAGACATTGCATGATGAGTAAAAGATGATGTGTGTTAGCTGTCATAAATTAGTTTTCCATCTAACACGCTCATATTGTCCTCAAATACATTACACCATGATGGAAATCTAGCTGGAGTTAGCTTTCCTTCTAACAACATGGCATGATGAGTGAAAGCAAATGTGTGTTAGTTCATTGCACCCTGATGGAAAGCTAGCTGGATTTAGCTTTTGTTCTTAAAACATTGCACTGTTGAGTGAAAGTTAATGTGTGTTAGTTTTCAAAATGTAGCTTTCTATCTAAAACAATCACATTTTCATCAAATACATAACATGATGATGGAAATATAGCTATAATTAGCTTTTCTTTTAACAATGTGTTAGCTTTCATTCTTAAAGCATTATACGGTGAATGAAAGCCTAATGTGCATTAGCTCATTACACCAAGATGGAAATCTAGTTAGTGTTAGCTTTTATTTTTAAAACATTGCAAGGTGAGTGAAAGTTAATGTGTATTAGAATTCATAAGGTACTTTTCTATCTAAAAGAGTCACATTGTCATCAAATACATAACACCATGACAAAAATCTAGCTGAAGTTAGCTTTCATCCTTAAATCATTGCACGATGATTGAAATCTAATGTGTTAGCTTTCATAATGTAGTTTCCATCTAACACAACCAGGATGTCATCAATCATAATGCACCATGATGGAAATCTAGTTGTTGTTAACTTTCTTAAGTTAGTTTTCCATCTAACACAACCACATTGTCATCAAATACATTACACCATGATGGAAATCTAGTTGTAGTTAGCTTTGCTCCTAACAACATAGCCGGATTAGTTTTCTATCTAACACAATCACATTGTCACATTGCACCATGATGGAAATCTAGCGGGAGTTAGCTTTCGACCTTAAATCATTGCACAGTGAGTGAAATATAATGTGTGTTCGCTTTCATAATGTAGTTTTCCATTTAACACAGCCAAATTATCATCAATCAAAATGCACTATGTTGAAAATCTTGCTAGAGTTAGATTTTGTTCTTAAAACGTTGCACGGTGAATAATAGTTAATGTGCGTTAACTTTCGTAAGGTAGTTTTTCATCTAACACAGCCACATTGTCATCAAATACCTTACATCATGATACAAATCTACCTGGAGTTAGCTTTCCTTCTAACAACATAGCACGATGAGTGAAAGCTAATGTGTGTTAGCTTCCATAAGGTAGTTTTTCATCTAACACAACCACATCATCATCGATCTCATTGCTCCGTGATGGAATTATAGCTGGAGTTACCTTTCGTCCTTAAATCATCGCATGATGAGTGAAACGTAATCTGTGTTAGCTTTCATAATATAGTTTTTCATCTAGCACAATCACATTGTGTCATCAATCATAATGCAACATGATTAAAATGTAGCTAGAGTTGGCTTTGATTTTTAAAACATTGCATGGTGAGTAAAGCTGATGTGTGTTAGCTTGCATTAAGTACTTTTTTCATCTAACACAACTACATTGTCATCAAATACATTACACCATGATGAAAATCTAGCTGGAGTTAGATTTTCTTTTAACAACATGGTACAATGAGTGAAAGATAATATGTGTTATCTTTCATAAGGTAGTTTTCCATGTAACACAACCACATTGTCATCAAACACATTGCACCGTGTTGGAAATCTAACTGGAGTTAACTTTCGTCCTTAAATCATTACACAGTGAGAGAAATCTAATGTGTGTTAGCATTCATAATGTAGTTTTTCATCTAGCACAACCACATTGTCATCAATCACAATGCACCAAGATGAAAATCTAGCTAGAGTTAGTTTTCCTTCTTAAAACATTGCACAGTGAGTAAAATAATGTATGTTAGCTTTCATAAGGTAGTTTTCCATTTAGCACAGCCACATTGTTACCACATACAATACATCATGATGAAAATCTATATAGAGCTAGTTTTCCTTCTAACAACATGGCACTATAAGGGAAAACTTATGTAGTTTTCCATCTAGCACAACCACATTGTTATCACATACAATACATCATGATGAAAATCTAGCTAGAGCTAGTTTTCCTTCTAACAACATGGCACTATAAGGGAAATCTTATGTGTGTTAGCTCATTACAACATGACGAAAATCTAGCTGGAATTAGATTTTTTTTTAACATGGCACGATGAGTTATATCTAATGTGTATTAGTTGTCATAAGGTAGATTTCCATGTAATACAACCCCATTGTCATCAATCACATTGCGTTGTGTTGGAAATCTAGCTGAAGTTAGCTTTCATCCTTAAATCATTGCACAATGAGTGAAATCTAATGTGTGTAAGCTTTCATAGTGTAGTTTTCTATCTAACAAAGTCACATTGTCATAAATCATAATGCATCATGATAAAAATCTAGTTGGGGTTAGCTTTCGTTCTTAAAATATTGCACAGTGAGTAAAGGCTAATGTTTGTTAGCTTTCATAAGGTAGTTTTTAATCTAACACTGCCACATTGTCTCATTACACCGTGATAGAAATATAGCTGGAGTTATCTTTCAACCTTAAATTGTTGCACAATGAGTGAAATCTAATATGTGTTACCTTTCATAATGTACTTTTTCATTTAGCACAACCACATTGTCATAAATCAAAATGCACCATTTTGGAAATCTAGCTAGAGTTAGTTTTCATTCTTAAAACATTGCACGGTGAGTAATAGCTAATGTGTGTTAGCTTTTGTAATATAGTTTTCCATCTAACACAGCCACATTGTCATCAAATACATTACACCATAATTCAAATCTAGCTGGAGTTAGCTTTCCTTCTAACATGGCATGGTGAGTGAAAGATAATGTGTGTTAGCTTTCATAAGGTAGTTTTCCATCTAACACAACACATCGTCATTGATCACATTGTGATGTGATGGAAATATAGCTAGAGTTAGCTTTCATCCTTAAATCATTGCACAGTGAGTGAAATATAATGTGTTAGATTTCATAATGTAGTTTTCCATCTAGCACAACCACATTATCATAAATCACAATGCACTATGATGGAAATCTATCTAGAGTTAGCTTTCATTCTTAAAACATTGCATGGTCAATAAAACTAATGTATGTTAGCTTTCATAAGGTAATTTTTCATCTAACACAACCACATTGTTATCAAATACATTACACCATGATGAAAATCTAGTTGGAGTTAGCTTTCCTTCTAACAACATGGCACTATAAGGGAAAGCTTCTGTGTGTTAGCTCATTACACCATGATGGATATCTAGTTGGAGTTAGCTTTCCTTTAAACAACATGGCATAATGAGTGAAAGCTAATGTGTGTTAGATTTCATAAGGTAGTTTTCCATTTAACACAACCACATTGTCATCAAGCACATTGCATCGTGTTGAAATTCTAGCTGGAGTTAGCTTTCATCCTTAAATCGTTGCACGGTGAGTGAAATCTAATGTGTGTAAGCTTTCATAGTGTATTTTATCATCTAGCACAACCACATTATCATCAATCACAATGCACCATGATAAAAACCTAGCTGGAGTTAGCTTTCGTTCTTAAAACATTGCATGGTAAATAAAGCTAATATCTATTAGCCTTCATAATATAGTTTTTCATCTAACACAACCACATTGTCATCAAATACATTACACCATGATGAAAATCTAATTGGAGTTAGCTTTCCTTCTAACAACATGGGACTATAAAGGAAAGCTTATGTGTGTTAGCTCATTACACCATGATAAAAATCTAGCGGGAGTTAGCTTTATTTTAACAACATGGCACGATAAGTGAAATCTAATGTGTATCAGCTTTCATAAGGTAGTTTTCCATCTAACAAAACCACATTGTTACATTGCACCATGATGGAAATCTAGCTCGAGTTAGATTTCAACATTAAATCTTTACACGGTGAGTGAAATCTAATGTGTGTTTACTTTCATAATGTAGTTTTGTATTTAACACAACCACACTGTCATCAATCAAAATGCACCATTTTGGAAATCTAGCTAGAGTTAGCTTTCGTTCTTAAAACGTTGCATGGTGAGTAATAACTAATGTATGTTAGCTTTTGTAAGGTAGTTTTCCATCTAACACAGTGACATTGTCATCAAATACATTACACCATGATGTAAATCTAGTTGGAGTTAGCTTTCCTTCTAACAACATGGCATAATGAGTGAAAGATAATGTGTGTTAGCTTTCATAACGTAGTTTTCCATCTAACACAACACATCGTCATTGATCACATTGCACCATGATGGAAATCAATCTGGAGTTATCTTTCATCCTTAAATCATTGCACAATGAGTGAAATCTAATGTGTGTTATATTTTATAATGTAGCTTTTCATCTAGCACAACCACATTGTCATCAATTACAATGCACAATGATGGAAATCTAGCTAGAGTTAGTTTTCGTTCTTAAAACAGCGCAGGGTCAGTAAAGCTAAAGTATGTTAGATTTCATAAGGTAGTTTTCCATCTAACACAACCGAATTGTTATCAAATACATTACAACATGATAAAAATCTAACTGGAGTTAGATTTCATTCCTTTCTAGGAGAGTACATTGTGTCCTCTACTATTATAGCCCAATTGGATATGATTGCCTTCCTCATTGTGGTGGTAAGAGGAAATTCAATGATGTAAAGGATTACTCTTTGTACATTATATTGACTTATAAAGTTAATCCTTTTGAAATAGGAACAAAAAAGTATTTACTAGTTTCATCCAACCTCCCCTCCAAGCAGATAGGACATTTCCAAATTGAAATATTCATCTCTATGAGAAGAACTAGAAAACCTATTGGTTATCTTTATAATTTTATTTCCTGAAGTCACATATACTGAACAAAAGGAGACCCAAGCTCCAAAACGTCTCATAAACTTCCATATTGTGCACCTTTATTAAGTTAAATTCCATACATATATGGAGCAAATGCTTTGTTGGATTCCACTTGTGTAATGATTCAAGGATTCAACTTGTCTGAAGGATCCAAATGCTACTACAACAATTGCTTCACAATATACCATGCAAACCTATCCAAACTTGCCATGAGTGCCCCCCGTGGGTTGAACAATACTCCAAACAAGGCATGAATGGTCACACAGGTAAATCACCCCCTATAGGGCTTTCATTTCATATACGAGTCCCTAACACAAATCAAACTTGGATTTTTTAAGGATTTTATGACTATTGTCTATACTTTTGTCACATTTTCTAATGCAAAAGGCTATATCAAATTTTAATATTGTTATTCTAGGGCACGCAATGCACTCAAAACCCCTCCAAATAGTTTGTAAATGAGAATTGAGTTCTCTTACCATCCCTGCTCATGCCCAAAATTGGAGCTTTAACCATCAAAATTGGACTAGAACTTACCAAAGCTAGTTTTATGTTGTTATTCATTACCTTTTAAGACTGAAACATGCCCAAAAATGTATTTCAACCCTTAGATTCAGCCCATATTCAAAGGTTATGTCTTTTTACTGCTAATTTATAGTCGAAAATGATCCCCACAAGACAATTGTGAAATCTTTCCTAAAGGATTCCTGGCCAACTCAGCAGTAACCCCCAACTAAGTATCTTCAACTTTGTCCAATACATATGCTGCCTTCTCAGCATTGCAGGTTATGGTTTCTTGTGGAGCTAAACTCAAACTCAGACTATATATATGTGTAACTTTTCATTTGAATGGGTTATCCTGGGCACTCATTACCTGCATAAATACTTATATAAAACCCAAAGAATCCATGTTTTTTTTTGTGGGGGAGGACGTACATATTTTGAAACCTTCTCGTTTTAGGGTTACAAGCTAGAAGGGAGAGGTTGCAGAACAAAAAGAAAGTTTCCCTCTGATGGGTAGGAATTCCCTTGGACACTTTCCCCCACTTCCATAGCTGACTAGTAAGGCTCTGGATCCATAGCTACTCACTTGGCTACTTGGATTGGCTTATATCCTTGGTTACGCAGCTTGGTTACCACCCTATACTCCCTAAATAAAAACAACCCGTTTAACCCGTCTGTAGCTTACTCTAAAATATCAAATTTTCAACATCTTGGCGCTTCAAGATATCAAAGTTTTGTGTTTTCTTCTTTGAGAAAGCACCATTTTACTTCATTGCCTCCTATTCACCCTCCTTAAGTGTCTTTCTCTCTTTCATGAAAATGAACAGACAAAGCATAATGAATCTGTTGACTACCAAATTTTTTTTACCATCCACCAATTGAAACAAACCTTGATCTTTGGCACTTATAAATCATCTTCTTGCACTTCTTGTCAGCAATTAAAATTTGATTATTACTGAAGGAAAACATTGAACTGTGGGAAATTCTTCATTATCCAACTAACATAAAATAATTTTTTCTGTGAACCAGGGACACCGTCATAAACAACAACCTCTTACCTCTCATCTGAACTTTCCCACTTCTCAACTTTGCATTTTCTCCACCACTCGAATACATAATTAGAGTTGGATTTGTCCTCAACAAAATAAATATACCAATCTTTCTGATTAGTAAAATGTTGTGAGAAACTTGAATTGAGGATAACACTCCTACTCTCCACCACTTGGCCTAGGATGAATTAAAAGCTAATCAGCCAGCTGTTGGAACGACCTTTTAGTTATTACACAACTGTTGATGAAGTCCAGTTGTTTGACAAACTCACATCTTATCCTTTTATTTAAAAGTACATGCTTATTTTGTGATAAAAGTTTGGTGACAGTTGGCATGCTTCTTTAGTGATTACGGGTGTGCCAATGGGATGCTAGTTAGTGTCTATTGATACAATTTCTCATGTCAATAGTTCTCTTGGATTTACCCAACCGAGTGTTCCTACTTGTCATTTTTCAATATTTCCAACCAAAAAATTTAAAGTATTCTTGTATGATATCTGTTTTCTCCCCAAGATATTTTACTCTTTAGGTCCATCCTTTGGAGGCATTTGTATTAGATCAGTATGGATCATAATTGCATTAGATAGTAGAAGTTTATGCCCACACTCCTCAGAGATCATTTACTGGTAATGCTAGGCTTTCTGGTAAGTAGCTCATTTTTTTGATGAATTTGTACCCAACTTCTATAGTTTAACCTCAGCCTTACTAACTGCTTCAATGCTGCCAGGTTATTCTGTAATCTCCTAATTATTGTCTCTTTTCCAACCGCCTTTGCTCATAATTTTCTTGATGAGTCCAACCCTTGTAGTTTTCTCCAGGTCTAAGCTACTATTTCAATGTGTTGTGGCTGCAACTGTTCTCCCCAAATTTCTTAAGTTTCGCCCCCCCCCTCATAATTTAGAGTTGTTTTAATCGTTGGACCCTTGAGCTTTTTTGGGCATGCTCTATTTTCGAATGACTTTGAAGGTTGATTGTCAGCCTGTTTTAAAAGTGCCATGTTTGAATTTCATGATGGGTCGCGGATGTGAGTCTGGTTTGCTAGCCGAGGATAAATAAAATCTTTTGTTCTTTACGGCCACTGTTGCGGAAGTAGAACGGGTTTTAACCCTTGCTGATTCTTAAATCTTTTTGAGCACTTCATGTTTTATTGATCAGGCATCTTACTATGTTAAATCAGTGGCTGATAACCTTTTTCCTTCCATCGTTGCGGCTCCCAAATCGATTATCCATCCGAAGTATGAAGAGCTCCGACTGCCGATGCGTGTTGACCTTTTTGTTGCATACCCGTAGCATTTTCTTTTCCGCCATTGCGGCTGGGAAAGCCATTTAGCGTCATATGTAAATCCCTCCAACTTCCGACTTAGAACTTTTCCCCCTCGCATTTCGCGTGTCTTTAGCTTTTTCTTCCGCTGTTGCGGCTGGGAAAGTCATTTGGCTTCTGATGTGGTTACTCTTCCAATTTCCGATGGGGTTTTTTCCTGCCCTCTGGTGGCGTATCCTTAACCTCTTTGCCTCCGTCGTTGAAGCCGGGGAAGATCTTTTACCTTTCGATTCCAGTTCCCTAGGCGTCCGATGAGTCCTTGTTTCCTGTCATTGGTGGTTCTTGTGCAAGCCCATGGATAAACAAAGTAGTGGTGCCGGCGTCTGTTAAAATTCTAATAATGGTGGTGCACCTGGCCATTTCTTTGGGGTTGGCTGTTTCAGTTTGTATAATTTGCTGCTTTGTTTTATAACGCAGTCCCAATGAATGATGCACTTTGTTGAATTGCAAGTGGACTCAAAAGGTGTTTTAAGACCACCGCGACATGAAGGCATAATGGGCCATTTGGTAGAGATAGACCTGAAAACAACATGATCATGAGAAAGATAAACGAAGGAAAAGACAAAATAAATGGTGACAAAGGAGCAGTTCTGAAAGGTCCGGCAGTTACCCAGCCAATCATGAGCATGCGCTGAAAAGATAGAGGAATATGAAGCGTTGGGGAACCGAAAGGTCATAGGTTTGGGGAAACCCAAATAGTCTGTCGATTGGTTTAAATATTTGAAAGTAGAACTTAGAGGGGGATTTTTCCCTAGCAAACTTGTAAACCTTTTTCTTGTAAGAGGAACTATTTCATTTTACAAACCAGAAAGTGAAAATTTTACCCATTGGAGAAAGTGCTATGTGGAATGGATCAATGCGTTTAAATGAGCAATGCTGAATGTGAACTATTTCCTTTTCAGCTGTGTCTCATTAGCTATAAGAATGTCCTAATTTCTTGAACCTATTTTCTTGTCTGAAGATTCTTCAGTATTTTTATGGTGTTCTTCCACTATGAGTAATGGGATATTTTAATTGTTGATGAGCTATCTTGTCATGTATACTTTTACTTCTGTTTATATGTTTGGTTATAAGAACAGCTATCTGTGATTTACCATAACACTCGAACAGTATTGCGTTACTCATGAATTAATCCAGCTTTCTAGAGATGGTTTAGTTAGTTTTTTATTACTGTTTGTATGATTTAGATGCTTGTGAGTTCTAAGATGAGAGGTAAGAACCTGTGCATCACATTGTGAATGCTCTTTGCATCTTTATCACTCTGCATTGTTAATTAGGCATGTGCATTTCATAATTTAAGTCAAAATACAAAAACTTGGTGGACCGGGCCATAACCGGTAAAACCCTTTGTTTTGTTACTTGACCTATGGTAGCCGGATCGCAAACCGGATGGATTCCCTACACCAAACAGTGATGAGCTAGTTGGGAACGTTGAATGGGGAGAATCCCTTACTGTTGTTGCCTGTGAATTTCCATGCCTCAACAGTTCTAGTGCTAGAAGGAGGGCAGCCAGTGTATGGCTAGCCGAGGAAACCTGTTTTTCTGAGATTATTCCACCGGTAACAGTTCTAAAAGCAGTGGGCTTCATAATCCAATTCTGGAAGAAAGAAATAGAGAACATCTGTATGATGTTGGCAACAAAGTTGTTAATGATCTGAGAAGACACACCAGGGCGTATGTAAAGAAGATTGGAGGATTACCAATCATCCCTGAATTTCCCAGAAGAGAGTATAAAAAGAAATATCGTCCTCTAGCGGAAGACTCAGTGCTTGTTGAAGATTGGGAAGAACTTGTAGAAACAGCCTTACAGGAAGTTGTGCCACCTTTGAATCAAGAAGGCCCAGAAACCCCTCACAGTTCTCCTGCTCATACTCCAGTTGGCTCACCTCCTCACTCTCCACCCAGACTCATGGCTAGCGTAAACACAAACCAACCACCTAATCCACCAAATCCACCACCTACTTGGAAATTCAGATCACCGTTAAACCTGACACCTCCATTACACGAACTACCTCAAGCCTTTGACAAGATGTTGCCCAAGTTCGACCCAAATGAGAAAATATTAGTAGATGATCACCTACAAAGTTTCTACTTGGCAATTGAAGGATTAAGGGCTGGGGAGTATGAATATGTAGTATGCAGACTGTTCCCGCATACCCTTAAAGGAGCTGCAGCATCATGGTACTTTGGGTTTCCTGCTAACTCTATCCCTGATTGGGATACCTTCGAGAGAATTTTCAGAAGTAAGTATGCAACTCAAAAAACTCATGCAGCCTTCACGAAAGGGCTATGCACCTTGAAGAAAGAAAGAAAGGAAAAGGTGCACAGTTTCACACAAAGGTTTGCAGCCTATCTCAAGAATTTTTCTGAAACGGATAGACCTTCAGACAAAGTTCTGATTGAATATTATACCTCAGCTTTAGGCCCTGATTTGGCCATGTTTGCCAAAGGAAGGGCCAAGCCTACTTTGACGGAAACCTATGAAGAGGCAGAAGTAGTGGAAGCTGAGAGACAAAGTATTGAAGAGTATCCAGAACAGTCAGGAGAGAAAGGTGCAGGAAGGAAAGCCTTATTGTTTACTAATCCTAAGGAAGAGAAATCACCAGATTATGAAAATATGACAAAAATGATGCAGAAGATTTCCAACAAAATCATATATTTGGAGAAAGAGAAGGAAACACAAAGATTTTATAAGCCATATTATAAGAAAAGAGAGGACAACAATCAGTCTCAACCTCCTCCTCACAATACTGCATCTATGAATTTAACAGAGGTAGGCATGGACAATTTTTGCACTTTCCACCAACAGCCAGAATCTGAAAATAATTGTCCTCAATGGATAAATTCGATGACGTTGGTCATGAATTAACTGTTCGATTCTAGATTAACAGAAGATGGAGATGAAGAGAGAAAAGAGAATACTACGTCAACAAAGGAACAAGAAGAGGAAAACATGGTTTTGTGGGATTCTGTTTCATTATTTGATGCTGAAGAGGAAAATAATCAGAGCTACAAGGATGTCATGGAAACCAACGTGGCAACAAGGAGCCAAGGGCTAATTAA
This sequence comes from Pseudotsuga menziesii, assembly GCA_001517045.1. Lineage (NCBI taxonomy): Eukaryota > Viridiplantae > Streptophyta > Pinopsida > Pinales > Pinaceae > Pseudotsuga > Pseudotsuga menziesii. The sequence goes on along the minus strand of LPNX010446895.1, from coordinate 86,555 downwards.
AGAAAACAGTCTCATTCTACCATAGATCAAAAGGCTGCAAAGAAATGTAAAGAAATTTCAAAACAAATCCTTAGCTGATAAGATTCCAGAATTCACTATTACCAGCCAAGATCCAAAGCAGAATAATACGTTGGCTAGTCCAAAGGAAGGAAAGATGAATGGTGATAAAGCTCATCCCATTGAGCAGCCAATGGATTATGACATCGTGGAGGATTTAAAGAAGGTAAAAGTGAATGTTCCACTATTCGAAATGTGTAAAGTGCCACAACAAAAAGAAAGACTATTGAAAGCACTTGAAGCATCAGATGAGAAGCTGCCCGCTGACAATCAACCTCAGGAAGAAGAAGAAATCGACAAAACCAGCGTTGGAGGTAAGTCTAAAAGAAAACATCCACCTTTCCTCCTCACGTTTGAAATTTTCAATCATAATGTACATAATTGCTTGGTAGACTCAGGGGCGTCAGTTAATGTCATGCCAATATCAGTCTGTAAAAAGATCAATGGGCAGCCTAAGCCATCCACGTGGAGGGTTGTTCAATTGGACAGGACGGATGTAAAGGTAATTGGTGAGATGGAAGATGTCCTAGTCCATCTGGAATCAGATGATAAAGTGTGCCAAGTCATTAATATTGTGGTGGCTGATATACCAGACACTTACGGTCTTGTCCTAAGCAAAGATTGGTCAGCCAAACTAAATGGATATTTTTCCTCGGATTGGTCGCATTTGTGGTTGCCATACAAAGGAAGTCCGAACCAGATTAAGATTTTAAGAGAACCTCACATGAAATACAATGTTACTCAACTGGAGGAGAAGAATGAACCAGTGGATTCTGTATTGGGAAAATATTTTATTGAGTTGGAACTAGGAAATTACGAAGCAGAATAAGCCAGCAACACATCAGAAACTCAGCCTGATCTCCTTCGATTCTCACAGGATGATGAGATTGACTATAAAATAGTAGACTTAGCAGTAGGAATAGATTCACATTCAGTATTTAGTGATTTTTGGACTTTGTTTTTTGATGGCTCTAAGACATTAGAGGGGTCAGGGGATGGCTGTGTCCTGATCGACCCCCAGAAGAATAAACATTTTCTTTCATGTAGATTAGAGTTTGAGTGTACTAATAATACAACTGAGTACGAAGCGTTGGTGCAGGGCTTGAGGAAAGCGATTGAATTAAAGGTAAGTAATCTAAAAGTTTTTGGAGATTCCAAAATTATTGTGAAACAAATCCGGAATCAAATACATTGTTTTTCTCCTCACTTAAAGGCTTACCAAAATGAGGTATGGGATCTGCTTAAATGTTTTAATGCATTCAACATTATTTCAATTCCAAGGCTTAAAAATGCAGCAGTTGACCTGTTGGCCACGCCAGCTCCTAGGTTGGTACCCACTAACAATAGATGCTCTATTGAATTACTTTTCAGGCCCTCTGTACCTGATATGATTACGAACCTGTGATTGTTTGATGATGACCAATAGATTATAGAATGTTTAACAAATGACGAGGTGTTTAAGGGAGCAATCATAGACGATGAAGAACATCAGGCTGAGCTGAAGTATGATAATTTCATTCCTAAAGGAGTCAGAACATTAGAAAAAATGTTCGATTTAAATGAAAAGTTCAGAAGACCAGCCAACGTGAAGACCCACAGCTCATCTCTACAGTTCGAACTGATAAATTTAGGGACTGAAACGAATCCTAATTTGTGAATCTCGGCAAATATTGTTCACCAACAGAAAGAGACAAGTTCATTAGTCTGTTTAAACAATATAAAGATGTTTTCACATGGACGTATGAAAATTTGAAAACATACGACACCAGTATCATCAAGCATGTCGTCCCCATTAAAGCATGCGTCAAGCCATATCAACAACCATTAAGAAAAATGCATCCAAAATTGGAACCGCTGATTCAGAGTGAAGTGAAGAAATTATTGGATGCTAGAATCATTTTCAAGGTCAGACACTCTAAGTGGGTATCAAATCTGGTACTAGTAAGGAAAAAGTCTGGAGAAATCAGACTCTATGTGGATTTCAGGAACTTAAACCGTGCATCAGACAAAGATAATTATCCTGTTCCACCCATGGAGTAACTGCTACAAATGGTTTCAGGTTCTGAACTATTTTCATTATTAGACGGTTTCTCTGGCTACAATCAAGTATTAGTAGCCGAAGAAGACAGATTGAAGACAACGTTCAATACCAAATGGGGGACCTTTGCCTACAGAAGGATGCCCTTTGGGCTTATAAATGCTGGAGCAATGTTTCAGAGGGCTATGGACATAGCTTTCCATGGATTGATTGGCCATAGTGCTGTAGTGTACCTTGACGATATTATAATATTCTCGAAGAAAAGAGATGAGCACACGTTTCACTTAAGGCAAATTTTCGAACGCTATCGGAAATATGGCATCTCACTCAATCCTAAGAAGTGTGTGTTCGTTATCACGGAGGGCAAGTTGATGGGTCACATAGTTTCGAAGAAAGGAATCTCTATAGATCCAAAAAGAATTAAGGCTATTGAACAAATCCCCTTTCCCCATAATAAAAAGGGGATGCAATCATTTATGGGAACGATAAACTTCGTGCGAATATTTGTGCTTGATTTTGCTTAGATTGTCAAGCCACTGCAGCAGATGGTAAAGCAAAATGCACTATTCAAGTGGACTGAAATTGAGAAGAGCGCATTCAGCAAAATCAAAACTATTGTTGCACACGCACCCTCCTTAAAAAGCCCAGACTTCGACAAAGATTTTATCTTGTATACCTTTGCATCCGATGATTCACTAGCAGCTGTGCTCACCCAAAAGGAAGATGGGGGGGATGAATTCCCAATATCCTTTATGAGTACTGGTCTACAAGGGGCCGAATTGAGTTACCCAGCTGTTGATAAACAAGCTTACGCTGTATTCAAAGCAGTAAAGCAATTCAGGCCTTATATTTTAAAAAATAGAACCAAGGTGATCGTCCCCTACCCAGCTGTAAGGTCTCTTCTTGTACAGAAGGAGTTAGGAAAAAGAAAAGGCAACTGGGTAACAGCTCTTCAAGAGTACAACCTTGAAGTCAAGCCAGCGTCTATAGTTAAATGACAAGGGTTGTGTAGAATGATGACTGAAAATAAAAAAATTGAAGAACACGACTGGGAGGATGAAGCCGAATTACATGTAATGGAGGTATGTCCTTTGTTTACAGCTCTCAAGTCTTGGTATAGAGACCTTGTGTATTACCTGCAGGCAGGACTGTTGCCAGAACATTGGATTTCCAAGCAAAGAAGAGCGCTCCATCTTAAATCAGATTCCTATAAACTTGTTGAAGGAGTATTATTCATAAAGAATTATGACGGGGTTCTTCTCAGATGCTTAGAAAAGGAAGATGCGAAGAAAGTAATGTCAGAATTGCATGATAGTCCTACTGGGGTACATTATTCAGGAGATACTAAAGCCCACAAAATCCTTAGAGCCAGTTACAATTGGCCTACACTCTTCAAAGATGCACACACACATGTCAGAAACTGTGATATTTTCCAAAGGTGTAGTGGGAGATAACCTAAAGCAGTAGCACCCCTAAAGCTTGTGATGATCACAGAGCCATTCGAGTAATGGGGGCTAGATATTATTGGAGAAATAAAACCGAATTCCTCTATGCAGCACAAGTACATTCTGACCATGATTGATTATTTCACTCGCTAGGTCAAAGCAGTTACGCTGCACAAGATAAATCAAGACGAGGTCATCAGTTTTCTGCAGGACCACATCATGACCAGGTTTGGAGTTCTAGTTTCATTAGTTTTTGATAATGCTACATACTTTTCATCAATTAAGTTAACTACTTTTTCTCATGATAAAGGGATAAAATTGCATTATTCTGCTAATTACTATCCACAAGGAAATGGCCTTGCTGAATCCACTAACAAAAATATGATTAGGATTTTAAAGAAGATTGTGATAGAAAACCAGAGGAGCTGGCACTCAGCACTACCAAATTCCCTTTGGGCTGATAGAGTCACCCCCAAGTTTGCGATAGGAGTGTCATCGTATACCCTTGTGTATGGTAAAGAATCCATTCTTCCCCCCAACATCATGCTACCCTCTTCCATAATAGCTCAAGAGTCCAGAGGGTCGAAGAATGAAGTTTTGCAAATAAGGATATATAATCTCCTGAAAGCAGAAGAGGCTAGATCTAAAGCCAGAGAGCACTTTAAGCAACAACAGGAGGTAATAAAGAGATGGTTTGACAAGCATAAGGCTGGAACAAAAGACTTTGAAGTAGGAGACTTAGTCCTCAAATGGGATCACCCCCATGATGAGAAAGGAAAGCACACTAAATTCTAGCAGTTGTGGGTAGGCCCTTTTCAGATTGCAGCAAAGCTTGGCCCTTCTACTTATAAGTTGCAATATCTGTAGGGCTGGGAAGGGAACTTACTAGCGAATGGTTTGGTTCTCAAGCCTTATTTTTTTTGAGTTTCTGTGAGTTCTTCTGTTTTGTATATAATTTATTTGTTTGGTTGTCTTTTGAGTCATGTTTTTCAGTTTGTTTTAGTTTGATTTTTCTTGATTCCACAAAGGGAACGAACCTACGGTTGCATGGAGAACATCAAAATGTTTGGGAATGATAAACATTTTTGGGTCTTAGACTGGGTGTTGATAAAAGAACTTCTTCCAGTTTAGCAGTTTTCTTGAATAAGCTCTGTGTGCATTGAAGTCCTTCTTAATCCCTGTGAAATAAACTGGATTCGAAGAGTCTGGAATACTATGTTGAGGCTCCATCCACATCACACTTAAAATGTTCTAAGGAGCGACAGTAGAAGACCCATGGAAAGGAGCAAGGTGAATAGTATATTAAATATAAATGATCCCATGCCAAGAAACAAATGCCAAAAGGAAAATAAAAGTTAAAAAACTCCTATGAAAGCATCATACATCAAAGCAAATGCTGAATCATAAGTACTAAATTGTCAGAATATCCTCTCCATCCGTGAGCTGAAACATGAAGTACACTGCTCACACAAAAGGACAATATGTGATAGAGGATCTTGAATTAAAATTCAGTAAGAAAGTCTTGCAGGAGGACTCATATAAAAAGGGACAAAGGTCCAGAAGCACAAAAGTGTTAAAGTGACATGGGAATGAGGAACGCATGAATATTTCTGTTTACCATATGCTACAACCCTATGGTGTCCAAGCTATCTACTACTCAAAGACAAAAGTAATAATGAAACTCATCCTCTGGCCTCAACAGAGTTATCTGGACTTGAAAATCTCGGTTTCCACTCTCCCAAATTGGACTATCATCAATGATTAAAGGTACACACTTCTGTAATTTGAGAAATCGACATAGCTGAAAGAATTTAATAGATGCATTTATTGTTAAACAGTCTGTCACTCAAAGAATAATCGCCCAGAGATATAGGTTCACTAGGTAATCACAAATTGTTGCGGCTGCAACTGTTCTCCCCAAATTTCTTAAATTTCAGTCCTCCCCTCATAATTTAGAGTTGTTTTAATCGTTGGACCCTTGATCTTTTTTGGGCATGCTTTATTTTCGAATGACTTTGAAGATTGATTCTCAGCCTGTTTTAAAAGTGTTGTGTTTGAATTTCGTGATGGGTTGCGGATGTGAGTCTGGTTTGCTAGCCGAGGATAAATCAAATCTTTTGTTCTTTAAGGCCGCTGTTGCGGAAGTAGAACGGGTTTTAACCTTTGCTGATTCTTAAATATTTTTGAGCACTTCATGTTTTATTGATCAGGCATCTTACTATGTTAAATTGGTGGTTGATAACCTTTTCCCTTCCACCGTTGCGGCTCCCAAATTGATTAGCCATCCGAAGTATGAAGAGCTCCGACTGCCGATGTGTGTTGACATTTTTGTTGCATACCCGTAGCGTTTTCTTTTCCACTGTTGCGGCTGGGAAAGCCATTTAGCGTCTGATGTAAAGACCTCTGACTTTCGACTTAGAACTTTTCCCGCCTGCATTTTGCATGTCTTTAGCTTTTTCTTCCGCCATTGCGGCTAGGAAAGTCATTTGGCTTCCGATGTGGTTACTCTTCCGATTTCCGATGGGGTTTTTTCCCTCCCTCTGGTTACATATCCTGAACTGCTTCGCCTCCATCGTTGCAGCTGGGGTAGATCTTTTAGCTTCCGATTCCAGTGCCCTGGGCATCTGATGAGTCCTCATTTCCTATCGTTGGTGGTTCTTGTGCAAGCCCATAGATAAACAAAGTAGTGGTGTTGGCGTCTGTTAAAATTCTAATAATGTGGTGCACCTGGCCATTTCTTTGGGGTTGGCTGTTTCAGTTGGTATAATTTGTTGCTTTGTTTTATAACGCAGTCCCAATGAATGATGCACTTCATTGAATCGCAGGTGGACTCAAAAGGAATTTTCATACCACCGCGGCACGAAGGCATAACGGGCCATTTGGTAGAGATAGACCTGAAAACAACACGATCATGAGAAAGATAAACGAAGGAAAAGACAAAATAAATGGTGAGAAAGGAGCAGTTCTGAAAGGTCCGACAGTTACTCAGCCAATCATGAGCATGCGCTGAAAAGATAGAGGAATATGAAGCATTGGGGAAATGAAAGGTCATAGGTTTGGGGAAACCCAAGTGGTCTATCGATTGGTTTAAATATTTGAAAGTAGAACTTAGAGGGGGATTTTTCCCTGGCAAACTTGTAAACCTTTTGCTTGTAAGAGGAACTATTTCATTTTACAAACCAGAAAGTGAAAATTTTACCTATTGGAGAAAGTGCTATGTGGAATGGATCAATGCATTTAAATGAGCAATGTTGAATGTGAACTATTTCATTTTTAGCTGTGTCTCATTAGCTGTAAGAATGTCCTAATTTCTTGAACCTATGTTCTTGTCTGAAGATTCTTTAGTATTTTTATGGTGTTCTTCCACTATGAGTAATGGGATGTTTTAATTGTTGATGAGCTATCTTGTCATGTATACTTTTACTTTTGTTTATATGTTTGGTTATAAGAACAGCTATCTGTGATTTACCATAACACCTGAACAGTATTTCATTACTCATGAATTAATCCAGCTTTCTAGAGATGGTTTAGTTAGTTTTTTATTACTGTTTGTATGATTTAGATGCTTGTGAGTTCTAAGACGAGAGGCAAGAACCTGTACATCACATTGTGAATTCTCTTTTCATCTTTATCACTCTGCATTGTTAATTAGGCATGTGCATTTCATAATTTAAGTCAAAATACAAAAACTTGGTGGACCGGGCCGTAACCGGTAAAACCCTTTGTTTTGTTACTTCACCTACGGTAGCCGGACTACAAACCAGATGGATTCCCTACACCAAACATTCACGGGCTAGTTGGGAATGTTGACTGGGGAGAATCCCTTACTATTGTTGCCTACGAATTTCCAGGCCTCAACACAATGCTTCTAGGTTATTCGGCAAGATTCTAATTGTTGCCTCTTATCTGGCAGCCTCTGTTTTCCCATAAGACATTGTTCAAGGAGTCATCCAATTCCTTAAAGGAATAGAAATTTTTAAAATTTAATTAGAAATCTCTTTTGGGAGTTTTTTTCTCATAGTCTTCCTATTTGTAGCATTTAATATCCAATATCAATTGTTTTTCAGGTACCTTATTAGTGAGGGGGACTTGTTAAACAATTTTTAATCCTTGGTGATGGGTCAGTGTTTGAACCTGTGATAATATCATGAATTCAATGTACATGAACTCAAGTTTCCTTACCTGTACATTAACCATCCATTGGACTACCTTTCCAGTTTTGCAGCAACTACTAGCTTCTTGAGACTCATGAAGAGTTGAAATTTGGTCCAAAGGGCACAAAGATGGATTCCCACACAGATACAGGGACTGTTAAACTAAATTCTGACACTAATACTTTGTCAGGAATATATTCAACTTATAAAACTCCACAATTCGGCGTGCCTATGGCTTTCAACAGTCCTCACAAGCTAAATTCCAACTCAGCAATACCAGCAGGATCATATGGCCACTCAATTAATTTACATCCATAGCCAAATACGTCAGTTTTAGTGGCAGTTGTATCATCATCAAGTGCTACTTATGTGAGGTCTGATCCTATGCATACATCTTCATGTCAAAATATGCCAACTATGGCATAGTCTGGTGGAACATTGGATCTATCAAAACCTTTCACTCAGGCTGAAGAAACTAGCCTCATTTCATTGGAGGCTCTGCAAATGAAATCTTCTTGTTCAACATCATCTGCTACTGAGAGAATTAATGGTTCAACTCCTTTAGCTATTTTAGTGGCTGTCAGCGGAGACATTTTTGGTTCACAATTCACTACTGTGGCTGAACTGTCAGCTATAAAGAAGTCTAATGCTGCAGTTAAGAATTTTCCAATGAACATGCCTAGCGCAGAAACAGTTGTTCCTAATGAAAATATTATTTTAACTTCTGTTTCTGCCCCTGGCCTGGAACAAAATAACTCTTTTCAGGAAAAGAATAATAGTGAATGTGTGAAGTTAATAGGTCATGTAACAATGGAAAATATGAGAAAGATAACTAAATCCAAGCAGAGAAATAAAAAATAGTAGCTGTAGCAGCATGCACCATCAACTGCTACCCTGCATCCGAGCCCTAAGGCACATTTCGAATCTAAAGGGGAGGGTGTCTTAGAGAAATTGCTTAGTGAACTTGGTCATTATAATGGGAAGGTAGATAAATCTTTGTCCAATCATATTTCATTACCTACGTCAATGGCTACTTCAATTTTATCCCCAAAGAAGGCACAAAACCCTAAGTTACAGTGCACAGAAGTCTTCATCTACAATAGCTAAAGTTGATGACATGAATGTCTCCTCAAGGGCTACTGCTGAGCTGGTTAGAAAGGATTTAGGAAATATTGTACCGTTTCCATTGTTGGAGCATGGTTCTATAGTCTGTTCATCCAATTTAATTAGTGATTCATTAAGGACATCCAAAATATGCACAGAAAAGCAGACATCAGTACAGAAAGCAAATCACATGGCAATTCCATCCTTGCAGAAAAATGGCACTTCAGAACCTATGACTGAGATCTCAGGTAAGGAAACCTGCATGTGGATATCTGTATTGGTTGCATATTCAAGGACTGCAACTAAATTTTCCAGTCAAGGCGAGCCTTTATACTTGAATTCAGTGGGCCCTCTATTTAATGGGGAGGGCAGCCTGGAAGTATCCCTCAATGAATATTGCATTAATGATTTGGAGGCTAAGAAATATTTTTCCAGTCACATGCCACCTACGCCAATGAGTGGTCAAATCCATCTAATCCCCTATTTCATTTAGCCTGACTTGACTTGCTGAGCCTTACATTTGATGATGAGAGAATAGCCAATTGCATGTTAAAGTTGTCAGTTATTGATAGATTGATAGGGTATGACTAGAATGATACAAAATTTTGACTTCTACTATTAATATGATCATAATTCTGCTGAAACGTTTTTTCTTTTTTATTAAGACTTCAAAGAAGAGCTTAAAAAACACTTATTGCAGTCCAGATGAGTACATTCTACTGTTACAAAGGGATTAGGAAAGTGCAGTTCAAGTGACTTTTGAGCATAACTGAAATAAGTTTAGGACTACAAAATAGATAAGAAACTAACTTATAAAACTCACATCATTTAGTTGGTAGAAACCTTAAATGAAACAAGACCTAAACAACACAAAATATTTAGCTTGTCAACCATATAAAGTAGCCAGTAATTGAAGCATTATTCGCAGGTGCATTAGTCTTTCAGAAATCTGCACCCAATTTTATCTTCCAAAGGAACCTTCTACAATTAGAGTTAACGACAATGTAAAGTTGTCAAGATATATTGTACTTGGGAAGAACATGGTGACACCTTTTCAATGCCATACATGCTTCTATGAATTGATGACAGGAAATGCCTGGATATCCTACTTACTTCAGTATCCTTCCCTTCATGTCAGCTGTCAATGAACGACTTTACAAAATTCTCTATAGTCAATCCATCCTTAGTTTGTTATTTCAATGCAGCCTGACAAATTGCAATCTTCTGCAGCAGCACTGTTGTCAGGAAAATTAGCCACATCATTCTATGACCCATCTCCTTCAACCATGACTAATTAATGAAAGGATCCAAACTATATTGCAACTATTCCGATAGATTGCTGGTTTTCTCTACCATGGTAGTCTTACATCAAATAACTTTGGGAAATGTCATGCCTAGATACAGGTTGCTCTAATTAAAAATATGAATTTCAAATCTACTGACTCCAAGGTCTAGTTAAAGGCTATTGAAGTGATCCAGTGTGGATGATTGATCAATTTCAAATATTAGACATGCACGATGCTGCTTTGATGGCAGGGAGCCCATAAGGAATTCATTCAAATTAAAAATTCTAGGCTTTAATATCAATCATTGCTTCAACCTAATAAATGATGCCAATCATGCCAAGATGATGCTGAACAATGGATGAATCAAGAAGCACCCATACCATGTCAGTGGTCAATTTTGATTAATTTACACTCCTATTAGGTGGTCACATTGCCTCTTGCCACCTGATAGAAGAGTGACAGCTAATTGAATGTAACCAACCTTGGTCTCTCATGGGTGATCTTTAATTTTGTTATGAAAGATCGCTAAGAGATTTCAATATGTAGTATTCTCCAGTATTAACCTCCGTTATAACTATTCTAGGATCTGTAGAAGTAGAAAGCAAGAAAGTGGAGTGACAGGTATGACAAAGTAGATCTCATACCTAGAGGAGTTAAATTACAGAAGACTTAAAAGGACACCAAAAGAGAATATATAGAAGTAGGGAGGGACAAATGAGATTCAGGAAATAAGGACAAAAGGTACCAAAATAAGAGCTCAATGGAACTTGATAAAACTAAACCTCTTGACTTGTATATCACATCTCCTTATAGAGGTGTGCTGATGTGGATATCCCAAGTATGTCTGTTGCCTGTGTAATACGTTGTCTCCTAAGTTTTGATCTTCTGTCAATATTCAAGACAATGGAATTTCCATGAATCTTTAAAAGGTGGAAGTCAGAGAGTACATTTACAACTGTCCATATCACCCCTTAAGAGGATGTTGTTTCATTTGGTTTGTGGATGGTCCTTTTGGTCTTTGCTTTATTGGGCCTCACAGTGCCAATAGATCTAGTTTTAATGTCAATTGGTTATCATCCCATTCTTTGTAGCATGTCTCCATAACAATGTAAGGCATTTGAGTAAGGCACAACCCCCCTCATCAACAAGAACCAAGTTTACCTCACATGTGGCCATCTAGAAATGCTAGAAGGTATATGCTTGACTTGCAGCTAAATTCTTCACATTCTAGAAGACTGTTTTCAGGTGATCAATCTGCAGACACAGGACCAGCAGGTGTAAGCACTAGTGCCCAACTGCTCCAGTCCAGTATGTTTCATGTGCCACCTGCTAGTATACAGAGGAGTTTGCATTCAGTTGGATGGAATGAAAGTTCTATGCCTAGACTTGGCAATGCTTCCAGCTCTAATGCTGGTGTAAGGGAGCGCTCATCTTCTCAGAGAGAAGAAGCTACTTTAATAAACATGATGATGGGTATTCCTAGCAATACCTGGTTTGCTGTAGGTTCAGAGAATAGAGCAACAAACCATGAATCTGGAAGTTGGGTTCCAATGAAACGAAATTCAAATGGACCTGGGGAAATTGCTTCTTCAATGCTACATCCATTACCAAGTATGCCTTGGGGTTCACAACATGTTCCTTTCACACAAGCACCTAGGAGGAGTGGTGGTGCTGCTCAAGGATAGGGCTTAGCATCCTCTGTTTCGAGCCCTACAAAAGGAAGTCATTTTCATCCTTTGTGATCTACTCATTCCTCTTCATCGTCAGATATGCCTGTGCCACCAGTCACTGGTTTGCAGCTCCCACAATATGTTCAATCGGCGTTTATGATGGAATTCCATGGTGATGGAACGGTAGGTGTTCCTTTTGGGTCACTGGAAGCAATTGCTTCTGAGGGTGGTGGGAAAAACAGACTAATGACTGAGGTTTGTATCCTACCAAGAGTTTTGAAGGAAGCTTTTCTTTATAGGAAATAACTAGCATATATGGACGACATTTTTTATGTATTTACCTGTCTTTAAGGTGGCTATAATTTCAGTTTTGGCTCTTGATGAAAGATCTATTGCTAGAGATCCTTGCTTGTTAAAGCATCCTAGGTAGTAGTGTGTGCAGAGAAAGTTGGAAAAGTGTCTTAATGAATCTCATCAGCTTTGTCCCCAACTTCGAGACATTTTGCATCTATCTTAAAGTAACTTAGTTGTATTCTGGACTGTTGCCTTCGGTCTAAACATTGTGATATCAGCCAAATGACCTAGAATATTTTCCCTGTCAAAAGTTGCATTCTGAAAATGAGCCTCCGATCTTGACTGTCCCATATTTCCCAAAAAATGATCCCTTTTCATCGAAGCCAATGATGGAGAATTGTGTATTCAACAACAATTCATGCCGAGAAATATCTGCTAACTTTGCAATGATGTATAGCATGGTTATTGGTTTTTTCTTTGTAGCAAATCATGCAACAACCATCTATAAGGGGATGCCTTACATTATTATGGCCGAGAATATTGGAAATGGATCACATGTAAGGATAGGGGTAGGTGCTACAATGGCCAGCAATAATGTTGTTTTTGTTCCAGAAGAGTTAATTTAGTGCTTTCAAGGTATTGGTAAATTCACGTTGAATCAATTTGGGAACCCTATTACCACTTCAATATGGAAATAAGGATTTCTATCAACTAAAGACTTAGGTTTGTTGGTGGATTATGATCACTCTTGGGAAAATTTTGTATCAAAAATGTAGAAAGTGTATATCAGACTTGGTGATTTTGTTGATGAACTAGTCTGGGTTCAAAACAAAGTTGGTGGTAGTTACAATCCAAAACAAGGATATATAGCCTTTGAAGGGGATGAATCTATTGGGATATTGAGCGTGCAACCAAAATTCCTGAGAATTCCCTAAATCTTTTGACACAAAAATAGTCTGCATTATAGAAGTGTGAAAAGAGAAGCTGAATATGTCTTTTCCAGAGTTCATAATAGAGGTATGTTTCAGACTTGAAGAAGTTTAAATATGACAGTCAAAGGCTTACAGATTGTCTTTGTTTTTATGGTGTTTCCTATTTTTCTCTTAGCTACGTGACATGTAAGAGAAGCTATTGTCATAGCTATGGGATCCATGTCAAATTTAGTAATGACTGGAATCACCACCTTTGTCCCATTTGCAGGGGTAGAAGAGTTTTCATGTGAAGAAACATATAAATGAGTTCTAGATTCCACATCAAACTAAACAGGATTTTAAGTCATCGACTTGGTACCAACAACATGAAAATAAGAGTCTTTGTGTGAGGAACATTCTCCACTTTATGTAAACGAATTTATTTCAAAGAAATCAAAACTGCGAAAGGATGCCTTGAAACACCTACCAATACATATGACTGTAATGAATATGCCTAGAAACAAGGCACAACTTGCTTTAGATGTGTCCAGATTTATGCTTGCAAAAGCAACAATAGAGTAGGGGATTTAGAAAGAATGAAAGTAGACTAGCAACAAGATTAAAGATTCATTATACAACAGAGAAAACATCTAAGGAAGAAAAATTATTCCATGAGAGAATGACTGTACAAAGAACAATTACATATCATTACACTATGCCTTGTGCATTGGCTTTTGTTCCAGAAGAGTTAATTTAGTGCTTTCAATGTATTGGTAAATTCACATTGAATCAATTTGGGAACCCTATTACCACGTCAATGGTCATGTGAAATTTGTTTTTACCAGCACTCTGTTTCACCTTGATAGTTTACCTTTGGTTTTATATAGCATTAGTTGTTACAATGTATTATAATTGTGTTTGACAAGAACATTTGGCCTATGAGGCCCATGAATAGAGTCACTTGAAATTTAATTTCCTTCATCTGTGGGTCGTCAAGGTAACCAGGATTTTCACCCAGCCTTGGATGCACTTTTTCTACCTAAGCTTGCCATGTACCTGGGTCATCGTTACAACGAGCATTCAAACTTGCTTCTAGGCCACCGCTCGATGGACTGTATTATACTGTAATTATTATCAGTATAAAATTTATTAGTTTATAATTATTAATTGTTAGGTTTGCACTACACATTATTACTATATTGTTTTCCATAATCTGAACTTTATTTGAAAAATATTTTAGTTTTTTTCTCAAAAGGCCCTTTTAGCATTCCAAATAGCAACCTAGGAAGAAATTGTGGACAAAAGATTGAAGATAAAAATAAAGAAGAGATATTTATTAACCAAACTCCTAATGGATAAGGATGGTAGAAATTAAAAAATGTAGGTCATGAGCACAAATGACAGGGAAAAAAAATGTTGTTACTAGTCATAAAAAAATTGCAGAGGCAAAATTTGCATCTTCTTTTGCACTAAAAAATCAATATAGAAGTTGAGATTGATGAATGGGGCACACTCAAGTTTTCACTCAGCAAAGATAGCACATGAGGATGAGAATATGCAGATTTCTCTAAAGACATGGAAAGAGTTTCTCTAACATGGGGAATCGGCTTGTGTGAAGGGAATTCAAACAATCTTTATGCCTTTGATTATTCTGAAATTGAATATATAAACAAGCATATATAAAATGGGATTAAGTTTATTAATAATATTCAAATGGAACACCTTTTGTCAAAAAATTCCAAATCATCATTGCAAGCGAAAGTTGTGATCCAAAATTACTAAACAACCTCTACATCTTGAATTTAAATACGGAAATTAGGATCGAGGCACAATTTTTTTTTCTTCTTAATTTTCTGAAGATGCTTTTACATTTTCTAAGAAATAGATGAGAAAATTAAAGCTTATTGAAAGAAGATAAATATTATTGTCTCATGAAGAACTAGAATTTAATTTAAAATTCAAATAATTTGAATTCTATCCCTACAGTTAGTCTTTATGATAAGGGAAATTAAAATGACAAACAAGCAATGATACAAAAATTGAATCTCAGAACTATACTCTAGACAGATAATGGAGAATATTCAACAAGACATTCTTGTTCTTGATTCTATAATAATGAATTCTTGTAGAAGATAATGTTGTCTCTGTACCTATGGAAGTTGTTGACAGAAGAATTAGTTTTCCAGGAATACTTGATTCAACAGTACTTGTGCCATAAATGACAGATTCTGTGATTTCTCGTTTAGCCATTGAAGGGAATACACAAGATTCTTACATTTCAACCCCAAATTACTTGAATAAATTCAAATTTGAACTTGAACCTGCATTTTTCACTTTGAAAAACCAATTACAAGAATACTCCTCTCCTTGGTTGTTGACGATTGCAAATATAATTTCCAGTTTCTTTGAGGACCAGAATCCTTATCATGATAAACAATTGAACATTCTGTTGATGAAGGAGTATCCACTGTTTCAGCAAGATTGTGAGTCCTTATTTTTTTTAATTGGGTGAACCCCTTAGATTGAGTACAAGAGAGGGTCAAAGTTCAAACACCTTTACAATATTAGCTTTTTCATTTGACGACTTATGGCTAAGAAACTCTGCATATTTTGTTTGATAAGATTTAAAGTCATTGTTTTAACATAAATAGTTTAATTTTTGCATTAAAAGGGGCTGCAACCAAGCTAGACATTGATACATTACAAAGTTGACCATGTTCAGGTCCAAAAAACATATGCTCTTATCTAAGTCATAACAGTAGAATATAGCCTATAGTGTTATGTAGCATTTCTTACAACACAAAACAAAGGATTACCACTAGAGTAAACTCTAAAAAAGACTCCTAGAAATAAGACAAATTTATAGTACATTGACGATTACAAAGTTAAGAAAGCATATATGCTCATGGCATCATACTAGGTATGATTGGGGGGATCAGATTCATGCTTTTCTACTTTCATGTCATCTTGCAGCTGATAAAATATTTTTGTCTTCCTTGAAATCCACAGGGAAAGAGCCCACTGAAATATTCACATTTGGATCTGAGGAGAAAGAACCGTTACTAAGTGTTACGACCATGGCTTTCAATATTACACATTCCTCCTCTAAGTCCTAAGTTTGCCTCTTCTATTGAACCAATATATCCATTATGACTGCATTCTATGAGACCTTATGTTGTCCTAATTCACGGGCTTTTGTTGATGGAGAAAATTGAGGTTCTGTTCCCAGTGATAAGATCCTCTTGGCGTCGTAAAAACCTATGAATTTCTTGTATGTCTATCTGGAAAGAGAGGGTATTATGACTGTCCATATTGCTCAGCAGAAATGGATTTTAATTCCTCTTAAAGACACTCACTCTATCCTTGTACACCAAAAGAAAACTAAATTATCTACAACCAAGGAGTTGAGAAGGCTTTACCCTCAAATACGAGACTCATGTACCCAGAATGTTGAACATACACCAAGCATGGAACTCACAAACTTGAAATTTTGTAGGTGCAGAGACAATATTCCTTGTCCCATCTTCCTTTACCCAAAGACACAGGTGAACATGTTTAGTGACTACAAATGATGTTTTTTGGCCCAGGAAAACCCAGAAGTGTTCAATAGGGTGGTAAGTAATGGAATTCTACCCAGGGGATGCCCTAAGTGAACAGACGTGGAGGCTATCCCTATTAACTATGCAATCTCACAAATATTATGACTACTGCCAATTGCATATTGAGTGCAATAACTACAGGATTCATAAACTACTTTCTCTGCACAGACTACTAACCCAAGACTGAGTCTGCAAACCTAGAAACATCCCTCCTTTGTTTCCTTCTTCAACTCACTGATGTGAGAATTAAAGGAGGGTACAATGGTGGCGATGAATGAATGTGGCTTTAGCTAGTTTGCAACTTGAGCCTGGGAGGAATTAATGGCCATAATTTTATACCACAGCTTCCTTTTTGTGTTCAATTGACAGAGGAGACCAAACATTTGGTTGAAAAATAGTGGTCAGCCTGGTTTTTTTGTGATTGCTCCAGACCCTTTTGCAATTGGCCATTGTGGCTCTCTCCCACTAGGGTGGACAATGTCTGGTTTTAAAAAGAGTGATTTTTATTTAGTATTTGGTCTTTGGTTCTCAAGTACATGGTATTAAGTGAGTGGTATTTGGCCTGCTTTTACAAGACAAGGAAGCAATTGTTAACAGAACATGGGAGGTAGTAGGATTTGTTGGTGCCATCTCATTCAAGAAGTTAGCAAACAGAGACTTCCATAGCACATTGCCATTGCAAACAAGGCTGTTACATGTTGTGCAAACTTGATGATATGAAACAAGTCCTGCAACAAGGCTTGATTATTTGAAGGAGCCAATGGTTCTAGTAAAACTATTGCAATGGATTTATCTAGAGCCTGTAGAAAGTCTCTATTATGTCAATGTATCATTCCCAGGATTTTCTAATGCCTTGCACTTCTCCAATATATTTTGGGCCTGCTACTATGACTCTTTATTCTGGACACTGAGATGCAAAAGGAGGGGACACTTCTCTTTAGTCCCAAAACATTACCACTTGAAACTTGAAAGTTGAAACGGCCTCGAGTTGAGATAATTCTCAGAAACCTCCGTTTTCCTTTACTATGAACTAATTCTTGTTTCTCTTCTATGTAGGAATGATTTGGACGAAGCTAAGACTTGGGACTTGAGTCTTTGATTTTTCAAAAATTTCATGTTAAATTGGTTCAAGAACCTTCTTTCCTCCATGTTCTAATACTAGTTCTTATTGTATAAAGTTTCATGCTTTTCATGGTCATTGGTTAGCATGAGCAAGTGGTTGTTTCACTTTCATGTAAAACTGATTTACACAGGGCTAATATTTGAGAAATATCTCTCAAATATTGGACTGGGAATGATTTCTGCTTTATATTTCAAACTTATTTAATTATAGACATTATTTAGTAAAAAGGATTTATTTTCCAGCATAAGTTACACACTAGGGAGAATTTCTCTGTACCTACCATGAGCATTGCAAAAAAAAATGTAATATGATGGACCATATATTATGCTAATATAGTAGCCACGCTTCATGGGGGCTTCACTTGTTGGCCAATATCCTATCACGTTAGTTCATATTGTGGATTTTAAAATTATCAAAAATTGAACCAATATATTGCTGGTATTGAGGTTATGAGGGGTTTAAGGTGGGGGTGGGTAGGGTGGTTTATAAGGATTGAGGTATAAAAAGGGGTGGGGAGGAGGTTTTAAGTATTGGGAGGGGGTTTCAACAAAAATATTTTTGGTCAATATCTCTCGAAATTAAGGGTATTCTTTAATATCCCACGATCGCACGTGCTATGTGAGAGGTTCACTAAGTGAAGTCCCCATGCCACACTTTTATTAGTTTTACAGACATGACTTGGGTAGCATTTGAAGAATTTCTAGAGCTATGATCTAATTTTCTTGAGTAAAATGAACTAATATTATTGATCTTAAATCTATTCTATATGGACTAGTGAATGGAAGTATTTTTCTAGCTTCAGTAATCTCAACGTACTGCACACACTTGTGCTACAGTGGAATTTAAAGTGAACCAAGGGACTATGAATGCAATGGTATTCATGGTCATGTGAAAGTTTTTTCTACTAGCACTCTCATGAACACTAAGTTGTCCACGTCTGCATCAGTGGAACAATGAAAATAATTCAATTCAATTAACCCCAAAATTCACAGCAATTCAAGTAGAAAAGATACCAATCATTCCAATCAGTTTACAACTTTCCATCCCTCTAGGGAAACTTCACATGCATAAACCAGATATGAAAACTTTTCCCATACAACAAATATAACAGCAAACACAACAGCAATTTATTGATGTACTATTATTTTCAATCTTAGTGTCAACTCCTTTAACAATTTTTTTTTAAGTGTGTCAAATCAGCAAGACAATTAAGAACTGGAAATAACCATCCCAAGAAGATAAAATGTTGCAATCAAATTTACAATAAACAAAACATATGGAAAGTTGGAAATCTCATATACATATGCTCAATGAAAGAGTTACATAACATAACCTCCTCTCAAGGCTAGGACTAAATCCAACCGCCCAATACACCCTAGCTAGGTTAGTCAATAAACCCTAGCTTACATGCAAGAATCACTCCAACACTATCTCTTGTTAAAATTTTACTTATTCTAGGCATGGGGGATCCCACTGGGAGGGACCTCAACCAGCATGGACATGGACACAGATCATCAGAGTATGGGGAAAGCAGGTACCATGGGTAAAGAGTTAGAAAAAGGAAAAGGGGCAATGCATAGTTCCAGAAAATGCATAGCCAAAACAAAGAAATCCCTCATTGCAGATGAAGGAGGAAGGCTTCTGATCGCATTTACAGCACAGGAGGGACCATTCCCTTATTGAAAAGTTTGTGGGTATTTGGCCATTGGAGAAAGCTTTGCTCTGGTGGATTAATGTAACATGGAAGCCTCTGGAGCACTTCAATCTACACTTAGGAGGTAAGGGCTTCTTTACAGTCGTCTTTTTAAACCTGGAATATAGGAACAGAATATTTGAGGGAGGCACATATTTTTTTAATTCCGTAGGGTTGTTTCTAAGACCATGGAAGGAAAAATTCAACCCGGACAGTGAGGACCTATACTTTTTCCCGATCTGGATCAGGCTCTATTCGATCCCATCTGAAATACTGGCATGAGAAAATCTTGGAGGCATTGCGGAATGCCATTGGAGAGTTTGTGAAGATTACAGATCAAACAAAAAGAATGCAGTACACCTTGTATGCTCCCATATGAATTTACATGAACATTGTGAAGGAGCGACCGAAAGGTATAAACCTCTACTGGGAGGACAAAGACTGGTATCAATCCATTGATTATGAGCACATCCTGTTTCAATGCAGGAGGTGCCATGAACATGGGCATATGTTCAGCGATTGCCCTAAAAATAAGCCCACTACCCAGTAGAAAAGAAAAGACGAGAAGGACGAGGAGGGGTACATGAAGGTCGCAAGCACGAAGAGATCGGCCAAGCATCATCAAGGACCAAAGGTAAACAAAAAGTATAGCACCTCTAATCCATTTGAGATTCTACAAAAAGAAAGCACTCAGAAAAATTCAGATAGGGAAAGCCCAGAAACATCTAAAGATGACCCTAAGGATTGCAAGGAAAGCCTAGAAACCTTCCAGGATGCGACAATAGAGAAACAAACCAATATGAAGGTAGAAGAATAAGACACAGAGGAAATGGATCTAGGAGACCTAAACATAGACGAACTTGAGAAAGCTATCCAAGATCCAATCAAAGGGATCATACCAGCACAATAGGTTGTTCTGCTTAAGGAAGCAATCATAAATACCAAGAAAAAAGATAAATCTCTAGTATTTTGCTCAGATAACCCAAGAGCCAAAATCCATGAGACTATCAAGAAGATAGGCAATGAAAAACATGGAAGAAGAAGTAACCAGCAACGCATCAAGAACATTGGGGAAAAACTTGTGGCGTCAGGGCATTTTTCGACCATCAAGGAAACCTTTTCCATATCCAGCAAACCCTCCCAATGAAGCTTTTACCTTGTAACATCAGAGGGTGCAGTGAACTTAGCAAGAAAATATTATTGAAGAAGAAAATAAGGGAAGAGAAACCCTTAGTGATTTTTATTCCAGAAACAAAATGCTTAGAGGAGAGTTTCAAATTCATAGCAAGCGAGATCTAGAAAAACTGTGAAGCCTCCGCCATTGATGCCTCAGGCACAGCAGGAGGTATAGGAATCATATGGAACCCTTCAGGATTAAGTATTAATAATTTCATGGCTACAAAATTTTCAATCTCTGTTGAGTTCCATATTTTAGGAACCAACTGCAAAGGCTTCCTTACTAATGTGTATGGGCCCTTCAAACTAGCTTCCAAGTAGCTCTTTCTCAGGTCACTGTAGAACACGAGTAACCTTGTCAGGAGAAGACACTGGATAATAGGTAGAAACTTCAACCTCATTCACAACTTACAGGAGAAGAAAGGGGGTATTAGAACCCTAAGCCCAACCAGCAATGATTTTCAGAACGTTGTGCATGGCTTGACTCTCGGCTCCACCCTTTTAGTGCATCCCACGAGATGAATATGAGGACATGGAGGAATCAAGACATGCGGATGCTAACCAAGGGAGTGGGCAAGGCATCATAAATGCCCCAGATGAAGCCAAGTCCTCCCGCAGACACTAATCCTTTCCTCATCGTGGGACGGTTAGATGCTCTTTGTGGTTTGTTTTGGGTTAAATATTTTCTTGGTTCCTTATGCTTAGTAGGTCTATGTTTTGTTATGGATAAGATTCACTTGTCTGTTTTCAGGATCGAGCACCCATACTGAAGGGCTGGGCTTCTCTCATGCTCCTCTGTATTTCTTTATGGGCTATCATTTTTCTTTTTCTTTTTTGGATACCAGACCGATGTCTGACTCCATGTTTTAAGGAGTAGGATATGTAAATATCTTTAGTTTTGATCTAGTAATAGAAGGGTCCCATCTTACTTTAAAAAAAAAGAATCATGCCGAAAAGCTCTCTACAAACAAGCTGTTGAATATGTTTCCTTGTATGGCCTTGTGCGGCCATTGCATGGTCCATACGATTGTACGGAACTGTGCACGTGGCCAATCTATATGACTATATGGTTGATGATTTGTACAGATCCAAATGACTGCATTGAATCCATGTACGGTTTATCTGTACAATGGTATGGACTGTGTAGTATGGATTTGTACCATTGTGTGGAATCCTGTATGGCTACCCCTATAGACAAATGATGGCTCTGCTTGATTGGTATGCCCCCCCTACAAATGTCTTTTGAAATGTTGTTTTTCTCTTAGCAAAAAATTGGAAGTACGATGTATTTCTCTCTCCAACTCAATGCTTGAGTTTCACTCTTGTGATGGTGTATCTTCCTCTCTCTCCTCAGCTGCCTTTGATACTATTGAGATGAACCAAAACCCTAACTCCAATTGCTGAGATTAAATCTCACTCATTTGAGATAAATGATTGAGATTCATTTGATTAATTTAAATCTTTAATGCCAAAAGCTTGGGCATTTCTCTAAATTAGCCTCAATCATCTAAAAAGGCATTCACTTTAATAGAATTTAAATAAGTGAATTTCCTAGGTTCCAAAGAGGTATTAATGATGATTTCCATAAGTAAGACACAAAATCATGGAAATACCTATCTGAGCTACAAACATCAACATCTCCAAGGAAAGACACCCTCCTCCTTTTCTTCCCCAAATACATCAAACCCTAATCTCTAGCCTCAAAAGGATGAAACCCTAATCCTAGAATCCAAGATGCTCCAAGAGACCAAGGAGCCCCAATGCCCAAGAGAGAGAGATCAAATGTACAAAGAAGAATTCAAGAAAGAATCATCCATCTTCTCCTCTTATGCTCCACTAGGGTTTCCTCGTGAACCTTAGCACATCACTAAGAGAGCACCCCAAAGAAGAGATAAAAATGAATTTGTGATGTGTTGTGATGTTTGGAAATACTCTCTCCTTTCTCTGTTGAACTGTTCTGCAATCTAGGTTTGGACATTGCATCCTAGAGAGTTACGACTACTGCCCTGAAATCTATGCCTTTGCAAACTTTCTAATTGAAGGACAACTATGGAAGAAATGGCAGCCAGCGTTCTGTTGTAAAGGCTCCTACTTATAGCACCTGCCACCAACAACACCTACAGACTTGACATGTTTTGGACTTTGAAGAGTTGGTAATAATCCTCCATAGAGGAATCCCTTCAAGTGCTGCAATCTGATTATCACATCCATGATTGGGGACAGTAGTAATCTCATGACGTAATTAATGTTCACAGTATGGGAGAGCTTGAAAACATTATTCATGATTCACAAACCATGATTCTTGACAGTATTCATGATTGGGGACTGAAAGCATTCACGATAAATTTTGACCAAGCTTTGAGTATTGTTCACTCAATTGTATGGATAGTGCTGAGAGAAATTACATCAGGAAAAGTTGCAATATTCATTAACTCTAGAAACTATTTAGGCAGTATTCAATTTTTTGTAGATATTACTTCAAATGCATGGCATGCATTCTCAATAAAGATTACCTGATTAGGCTCGATCCAGATTTGAATAAATTGGTCCTCGTCAACGCTTCAACTCTCTATCATCATGGGTTCTCAATGCTTTTTCATTGTGAGTTCTATGTTTTGTGTCAGCATGTCGGTGCTAGGGCATGAGATGTTCTCAGTCACCGTTCATCCCAGTGATTCAGTTACATGGAGTATTCTTAGCTATGCCATAGAACTGTTAATTAGGGAGGTATGAGGAGTTGTCGGGCATGCAAAAATCAAGGCAGAGTATTATTAGCTATACCACAGAACTCATAAACACAGGAAGAGCAGTCGGGGAGGGATGGCAGTTGGGCTTGCATACTTGGCAGAGGTTTTGTTCTTTGTTGTGCATTTTGAGGTTTTGTTCTGTGTTGTGCACTTTGATTTTGAGTTTTTTTTTATGATTTTGTGTTTTTTTTATGTTTTGTTTTATTTTTTATTGTTTTTTATTTTAATGTTATTTTTAGTATTTGTGTATTTATTGTGCTTTTTACATGTATGTTTTAGAAGGTCAAATATTTTTTATTTTTCATTACTAGAATTTAGGTATATAAATTGTAATTTTGGAGTGATGATGATGATGGTAATGATATTTTATATATGTGAATTTATTTAATACGATTGATGACGGAAATAATGTTTTATGTATGTGAATTTATTTAATATGGTGATGATGACAAGGATGATGATGAAGATGATGACTATGCGGCATCCCAATTCTACAAGCAATGTGAAATGTTGCTTGACTTCTTCATTTCTGCTTTTTGATGAAGAAGTTCATGTGGTGGATCCTCTTACTAAATAGTTATAAATTATTGCAACTAACCATGGGCATGTTTAGCCTCAATATTGGCCTCATGATAGAGGTCTCAATTTGAAAGGATATCCACCCTTGAGGAAAACTAAATATATCAAGATGCCCTATTTGACATGGTTAACAAACCCACACTTTTGGGATCGGCATTAAAGAGTTGAATTTATTGCAATGGATCTACCCATAAATCAACCAAGATATGAGTCCATATTTCTCAAGGAACAATTACATTTGTATTGATCTTTCTAAGTCTACAAACCTGCATAAATATTAACAATAAGGGTTGAGTAACGAAGAACAAATTTTAAAAATTGTTGTTTTCCTACCATGAATCAACAATGTCCTCCATTCCAATGGGAACCCCCAATTAGTACCAGGCACCACATATTTCCTACTTAAACTAGTTCTTAGCCAATCTCTATATTATTTCACAAGACAATCGTGCTTTAGTACCTCCCATGTTATACCATCCAAGTTAAGTTCCAAAACCCAAACCACATTGGGCTCAACACCCAATCCAGCTCCTAATCATGTGTCGTGTGAACTGACAACCAAGTATAATGTGCACAATGCATCTCAACCTCATCTCTCTCTCTAATGTGGGTCCTTAGTTGTTTGATGGTATATGGTATACACTTATTTGACATAAATTTTTAAACCACCTACTTGAGGCCAAGGGAATCAATTTAGAGCCACCATGTTGCTCAATGACCCCATTGAGTTACGTTCTAGAAAAAGTTGTTGTATGTTGTACAATGATACACCTTGACTTCTTGAAGTATAATACAAGGTTGGCCTCGATGTCCAACTTGATGCTATATGCAATGAATATGGGAATAGAGTAGGGTGACACAAAGAATGCAGATAAAACACATTAAAAATACATGTTTTTCATGAAAAGAATTCCCTTAATGGCGTCTTGTATAGGTCTCATAAATGCAGATGGCCATGTCTTTGTCTGTGATCATTTCTAGAACATACCACCTCATATGGTTTTTGTTAATATTGAAAAACATGGTTAAATGTCTAGTTTTGATATAAAACCAAGCACAGTAGTACATTTGTGTGAATATTTCTTAGTAGTTTTTTATGAGATCATGTTTGTTAATCATTTCCAAAGATTTTAAGGGGAGACAATGAAGGTTGTAGATCCCTTGGAAAGTGGTCCATTGAGAAATCTTGTGAGCTGAGGGACTTGAAGGCCCACATGGGTATTGAAAATTGATCGTACTCTTCTTGAGGGGAATAATCGGATCAAAGTCTAAAGGGACATCTAAATGTCTTAATAATAACTCCCAAGTGCATTCAATAGCATAACCTAGCCAAC
>LPNX010446895.1:16442-61006 GCA_001517045.1 Pseudotsuga menziesii | reverse complement strand
TACAACTAAATGTAAGATTAAATTCACATAAAGATCAATCTGAGCCTTGGATTGGATTTTACGATGAGCTTTAACTTGCATAAAAGAGTCATTCAAGGATACGTGGAGAATCAGTGTCAAGACCTAGATCTAAAAATGAGCAACATAATTGAGCTATGAAACCATTTAGAGTGAGTTTAATTTGTGTTGAGCATTTAGAGTTTTCCCACCATATTATTCAACCATCCTCACAATGAATCTAGGGCTCTAAGTTCCAAAATTTCTTTAATCAGTGAGGATTGATCCTCACAACTAAGATACAAAACTTTATCTTAAATAAAAATAAAGAGCGGTTGGGGGATTCATCCCCGATAGTCATAGTGGATAATGGTGAGAGATGATAAGAAACTAGATAATATGGAAGGTTGTAGGCTACAGAGTGTGCATTATTATGAGAAAGAATCACTACTCTTTATCAACATAAATCCTCTCTAATATTTTCTTAAACTCTATAAATTCTTCACTAATTGATTAATTGAATCAGGCTTTATAATAAAGATGATTACCTCTAATTGGGATAGAATATTGGTAATATTTCTAATTCATAAATATAGTACTAGGTATCTTGCTAAACAATCCATGACAATGGATCTTTGAATAATTTTACTATGGTTTAATATATAATCTGGTAAATGCACTTCTATCTAATGAGTCGATCTAATTACTTTCCCTCTCAAATAGCCCAGTGTTAGAAAACAATGGGATCTTATGATGTAATCATAGGAATGGATTGGTTGGAGGTGCATTCGTTTGTGCTAGATTACATAAGAAAGTTACTTCATTTCTTAGATGATGAAGGGAAGGAAAAGGTCTTGAGAGGGACAAACATGGTTGTATCCTTGCAATTTGTATCATTATTGTAGTTGAAAATAAGTCCCAAGAAGGGATACTAGATGCATATTGTGGGGGCATAGTTTTGACTCAGTATCCCATATTCTAAGAAATTCCAAATGTTTTTATTGAAGAGTTGCACGAGCTTTCTCCCAATTATGATTTGGTGTTATTTGTTTAACAAAAGAACATATAAGTTCCCTTATTCAATGCCCATGCTTTAATTTCATTTGTTGTAGATGCATATGAAGAATTTTTTGGATTTAGAGTTGATCCAACTTAGAATGTCACCTTGGGGAACACCAATTATCTTTGTGAGGAAGAAGGATGGATCCCAGATGTTGTGTATAGATTACATAGAGTTGAATATTAAGGCCACCATATATAACCAATATCCCTTTCCTTATATCTATGGATTTTTGATTATATTAAAGGGGCCACAATTTTTTTTAATATTGATCTATGATTGGGGTATGATCATCTATAAATAAAGGATGAAAATATCATGAAAACCACTTTTACAATTTGATTTGAGAATTGTGGGTTTGTGGTGGTTCCTTTTGGGTTGACTAATGTGCCTATAGTATTAGTGAATGATTGTTTCCTTTTCTCCTATGTTATGTGCCCCCTTAACATCTATTTAGAATATCTTCTTCAATTATCCATCCCCTACGGTGTCCTCTTTTGATTTTTCCAATCTTCCTTACCATGAATGTCCCCATAAAAGGTTTCCTATATTGCTATGTACCCTTGTTTTTCTCTTCCTTCTTAGCCTCAATCTTTTTCTAATCCTTCTTTCTTCCATAATATAATATTAGCAAACACCTTCCCTTCCTTCCCTTCTTCCTTTAGGGTAACCCAACATTGCAAAATCATTTCCAAATTAGGCTTGGCCTACTATTTCCTTTCTACATTTCAGCTTTCTCGTTTACTTTTGGTATTCTTCCCTTCCTATTCTCATAGAACTCCACACACATGGGGAAATATAACTAAGTTATATGGTCATTAGAAAAACCTTTAAATCATGAAGAGAACAAGATAAGGGTATCCCCACAAATCCAAGGTCCATTAGAAACAATGTCGATACAATGCAATTAGGCTTTAGACGCTATGGTTGTGCCACCCATATGGCTTCAATACATCTTTATTTCAAGTCCTTTTCATGGCCTTTGGAGACATCCCACCAACAATGTGCTCATGTAATGTATATGTTATGTATGATACCCATACATCTTCATAATCAACAATAACATCAATGGGTGTCTCATCAAGAGGAATTTTATCCCCTCATACTTGACCTATGGAACAAAATTCCAAGGAGCCTCACAAAACCATTGTTCTTATGATTACCATGAACAACCATATTATGTATACAATTTGGCTTAAGGTTGACGGTAGCCATAAAGGTGCCCTAAGGCCATATGCCCAATAGACAAGATGAAATGCATGTTCATGCATGCCATATAAATTAATGACATTGACAATAATGATGAAATAGATGAAATCAACACACATATACACACTCATTATACCCTATCTCCTCCTCATGTGTAATTTATCCTTCTATATTATTTTTCATCTACGTTGAACATTTTCCATTTTTCATAAAAAAACCTCTCTCTATCTCTATATTTATAATAATCCAATCACTCCCCACTCGGAGCTGGTTTCCTTATGGGGACTTCTTTGGTTTGTTAGGAGAATCAGACTCACTTCTATTATGATGGTTGGCGATTTGAAAGATATTACAAATTGGGCTACAGGGTTAGCTGCACTTCACTCTTTGTTATTGGAAAATTGGATGGGAAATGTTAGAAAGTTGATATATGAGTTCTCACACATTACTTTTTAGCATATCTATAGAGAATTAAATGATGAAGTAGATAAACTTTCAAAGAAAGGCATCGGTGAATTGGATGGAAATATTATTTTGAAGAGCTCAGAGATGAAATCCTTGTACAATTAGATAGATTAAGGTTTTTTTGATTTAGGTGTTGTTCATCTAGTAAACTTTGTTTACTAATAGCTTGTTTTTTTGGATGGCATCTTTCTTGTTTTGTCATCGTTGTTATGATATGTTGTTTACTACCAAACCTATAAAAATGTCAAAATAGTGTTGGGAGAAGAAAATATAAATATCATGTTTGATCAAGGTGGTAATTTATTTTGGATTATAAGAAGAACTCTAATCTTCCCAAAAATAAAAATGTAATTCATTGATACAACTTTGTTTTATAATATAAAGTTGTTATTTAGTGCTTAAAAAAAATCCATAATCCTGATGGTCAAAAGAGACCCGCTGGTCTATCATCTCCCTTCTTCGTCATCTTATGGAGTTTATTCACTCAGCCTTTGAACTTTTACCAGGTAGGCAGTCAGTCGGTGAAACTGAAAGCCCTTGTGGTGGCGAAGAATGCTAACCTGAGTGAAGAACGATGTGAGATGGTGTGTAAACAAAGGCGATTGAGAGAAGCCATGTGCATTTTGCATTTGATGGACGAACAAGTAGATTTCTCTGCTTATCATTCTCTCTTGTAGGTATGCCTCATTAACAGAGCTCTATCGAGCTCTACCGGAGGCCAAGCTGGTCCATGCTCACATCATCCAAAGTGCTTTCAAATTTAATTTCACTATCAAGGCTCTGCCCAATAAACTCCTAAGTGTGTATTCCAAGTGTGGGAATTTAATAGATGGTCGCAGGTTTCTGGAGCAAATGCCTGAGCGAAATGTGGCCTCGTGGAGTATCATGATTATAGCTTACTCCAGGGATAGCCATGGCAAAGAATTGTTGAAACTTTTCAATCAAATGCAAGGAACAGGTATTCTCCCCAATCAATTCACTCTATCCAGCCTTCTCCTAGCATGTACTCACTTGGAAGCAGTGGTGGAGGTTCATGAAGAAATAATCAGAAGTGGGTTTCGCTCTAAATTTTTTGTGGGGAATGCCATTCTTTACATGTATACAAAATATGGGAAGATCAACACTGCACGTTATGTGTTTGAAAAATTGCTTAGAAGAGATGTTGTCACATGGAATGCTATGATTGCAGGATATGCACAGAAGGGGTATGTTAATGAGGCTCTCTACCTGTTTGACCAGGTTACGCATTATAACACAGGAAAGAAGGCACAGATTCAATGAAAAAATTTGCTTCACTCTGCCTCATGAAGGGAAGGACAAAATAAGGCAGAAGAGCCAGCAGGTTGGTTCTAATCCGTTTGCTTCACTCTTCTCATGACTTGAAGGGAAGCTGCTTGCTTGCTAGAACTGTTCTTTTTCATTGAACTTAGTTGGTTGGGGAGCATGAGAGAGCCATCAATGTGAATATTATTCATATTGAAAAATATTGAAAAGTAAAGATATGCAAAGAAGGGGTATGTTAATGAGGCTCTCGACTTCTTTGACAAAATGCCTGAACAAAATGTGGTCTTCTAGACATCAATGATTGTGGGATATGCACAGAATTGCTTGGTTGACGAGGCTGCCAAACTCTTTGATGAAATGCCTGAAAGGAATCTGGTATCTTGTACATCTATGATTTTGGGTTATGCTCAGAATGGATGTGTTGATGAAGCTTACAAACCTGAGCTTTCTGGAGTAACCCTCCACACAGGAAAGACACTGGCCCTATTCAACCAGAGTTACACATGGATGTGTTTAGAAACCTCTCCTCTGCAGATGCCAAGATTAGGGAAGCCACTACATTAACTTTAGTTTAGGAGCTGTAGGAAGTCCAGACGGTTTATGATCAAAGTGCACTAAGGGAAACGATGATGGAGATTTAAAGCTAGAAGCTGCTAAAGATGCTTGTCTGAAAAATTGTGCTCTGACTATTAAATATGCCATTCGTCGGCTTATTTGTGGGTTTTCATCGTCTAGAGCTGTAAGTTTTCTATCATCTAAGTTGAACTTGGTTCCAACAATATGTTTTCTATTATCCAAGTTAATTTTGATTCCAAAGGCTAGTATGTGCATTGGCTGAAATATATTTCAATTTGATAAAAAGTTGTCAGCACAGATTTGCCAACACAGATTTGCCTGTATATTATCATCGCTGGTCTTCATTAAAATGGCTTATTAATGCTCCAGTATTAATCCACTATTTAATGTCTAATGACTCCCAATTGCTAGGTTGGTTTTAGTTTTCAGGCTTTGTTATTTCAAATTTGGTATTCTCTAGTGTTTGGCTTTGCCTAAATTTGGATGCTTGATTGTTTCCTTATTCAAATTTATTACACACAAAGTTGGGAACATGGATGTTTCAGTTTGTTCACACATTACAGCTGTGTTTCATTCTGGACGTGCATCTACATTTAAAGAATAGAAAGCTGAAATCATAGAATCTGTTCTTGCATATTATTAACATGAATTATGTTTTTTGTTTTGAAGTAAAAATCTTTTGCAGAGTTTGAAATTGTAGATCATTTTGTGATGGAAGTGAGCTTTGCTTACAATTTTCCAGTTCTTGACATTAACATATGTCCTAAAATTTTGTGAAATTTCTTGATTGAATCTCTTTCCCAGGACATTGCCAGTTTTAGATGTTAACTTCAACTTTGGAGTTGTAGATGTTTACACAAAATCTTGTAAACATTAGATCGATTGCAAAGTGTCACAATGAAGCATATCCCCTTATTTAAAATCCAATAATTAAAAAGCTTTGCCTCCGCAAAAATAGAATAATAGGCAGTTTTAGGGTGTTTCGTAGTGTGCATTATGGTCAAAGTATTGGAAAAGGTTGCTGGTTGAGAGTCCATTACTCCTATGTCATATGCTGATGACATGTGATCACTCTATGGTTTCTTCTATGATGTTGCTGATGTATTTGTCTTTATTATGGAAGTACCACATGCTTTTTATTTTTGCGATTTGGTTCTTGGTAGCTACAGATCATGGGAAATAATGACATGTTGTAAGCAGGTTCATTGTCATTATGTGTTATCACATGTATTGCATATTATATATGGCCAGGGTTTCACTTGATTACAAGTTGTCTACAGGAAGAATAAGGAATGAGGTAATGCAACGGTATGTTGTAAGAAGGTTCATTGTCATTATGTGTTATCACATGTATTGCATATTATATATGGCCAGGGTTTCACTTGATTACAAGTTGTCTACAAGCAGAATAAGGAATGAGGTAATGCAACAGTATGTGTGGTTTACGAAGGCTCCATGGTTGATGTGGCTCAATTTTGTTTTGGTTTTCATTAGGCTAGGCTACCCACAAAAAAACAAGCATATTTAGTGCAAACACTATTAGTTTATAAACAAAGTAGCAATGCATGGAATTCAAATCAAAAGGAGCCATTTAACAGTCCAGAAGACCACATAGAATCCTCTTTGTCCTTAAAAGACCAAAAGGAGCTATTTAATAGTCCAAGGAGACAATCATGCCCAAGTTTGGACCAATAGAGAACATTGGTTATAAATGGTTATAAAGACCACAACCAAAAGTTAACATTACTTACCCTTCCACTACAACCACTCCAGTGAGTACTTAAATTTAAGCCATGTCAAACTTCACCTATGTAGCTTGTGAATCCTCAACTTGTGCGTCCATTACTTCTCGATGCATAACAGGGACAACTAGCTTTTAGTGCAGAGAAAGATATCTGCTCGAATAGTTTATGACAAGAAAATTGCAAATTTAATCCGCAATACAATGCTAGTCTTTTTGGCGTATCTAAAGGGAGATGTTAATTTGGGCCATTTAATAAAGGAAATTGAGCAAGGAATATGGACAAGGGTGCTACAATGATCTGTCACAAGATAGGTGATATAATTTTCTTATATTCCGCTAGAAGGAATATTTTAATGGAACAAGCTACCTATGTTCACAAAAAAGAGAAATATGGCATAACTGTTGCTTAAAAAATAGGAAGGAATGCTGTGACTAAAAGCATGCAGTATAAAATAATGAGTTGTTTGCAGTAGCAGATAAATGCTACAAATTTATCAAATGGAGAATTCAATTTAAATACATAATCATTAAAACTGACCTAATTGGGGCCACCACTAATTAAGGTGTTTTTTTGTCAAGTTTTGTTCTAGGCCCCTAAGTAGAGAAAGCCTCTTGGCATCTTGCTTTGAGACAACATAACTTTCATAAGTGTTCAAGAACTCATAACTCCATTCAAACTTGCTGATTTTCAAGAGGAAAGGAAAACAATAGGATGCAAATGTAGATCAACTAAATGTAACCACTCTTAACTTCTCTTCAAGTAGTTATTCAACAGAAAACTTCCCAATGTGACAATTCTCAATCTCTGAGAATTTTAAGAATTCAAAACTTTATCGAGTAACTGTCAACTCTTGTCACTATGTATACTTCTGCAGTTAATTGACATACAGCGAAAACAATAGGAGATGATAGCTCCTACATCAGTTGCAGATGGTGCTTAAAATGGTTACATACAAGTTTAAAATGAAAGTATTGACTGGCCAACAACAAAAGAGAACCACTTGGAAATCAATTGCCATGAAAGAGAGAAGAATAACATATGAATATTTGAAGGGGATACATGTAATCATGTAGACAGACTAGGTTGGCTGAATTGTCTTCCCAAAATTAAGTTACAAGACATATGTAAGGTGACCTATCAATATATACATAAAACTACTGATAAAAACATACAAGTATAATCTACCATCCTTGAAAAGCATACCTTTCATGGAATTAGGTTGTTGAAATCCCAAGGACTTCTTTGGTGTAGCTTCATTAATACGCATAGGTTTTGATGAGCAATAAACACTATTCATTTCAGTCATAGCTCGATTTTTCTTGTTCTCATCACCAAATCTGACAAACCCATAACCTTTGGTGCAAGTTGTATTTGCATCTATCAAAACTTTAGCACCTTTAACAGATGAATATCGGCTTTGGAAAGTCTCTTGCAAGATAATATCAGTGATATCATGACCCAAGTCCCCAACAAATATGGAATACTCGGTGCTTGGTTATGCCCGTCTGGCACCAGCTCCAAAAGTATCCCAATTCAACCTAAAAGGTTGTTGAGAAATGGGCATGGGAGTACCATGGAAATTCTACAAAATTCTCTCTATAGTTGCACGTGAATCAAGTTCCACAAAACCATAACCCTCTGGTTGTCCAATTTGCTTATTTTGAATAATGTTAACAGAAACAACATCTCGCTCCAGATGGACTCAATTAGTTTAAATATTGCAAAAACCACTTCTTCTATAAACAAAAAATCAATGGAATTTGACCAAGTTGCAATTTCATATACCCACAACTTGAGAAACTTGTTAATAATACTTATCACATCATATCCAAGAAATAGAGAGTATACAGAAAAGATGAAGCACTGAATGTTGCCACATCCATAGTTATAACAAAAAAACTCGTGAATAATCAAATACAGGAGACATGCATTCACCTTTATGTCATTAACTAGTAGATACTATCTTAAAATTATATAATATCAAATATATGGGATTAAAAATTAAAAATGAGACAAGAATTCATGATCGCTAAAACCATCACATCTTGAAAGTTCACATGCTACATTCATTGAACTAGTTATTGAGTAATTTGATTTTTTGTATTGGTGAGTGGCTGTGGATAAATTCATATACAACCAATTAATGCATATATTTGAGGTGCCTGCTTACTTAAGCTCATTGTGTTTGGAGCTTATAGCTTAGCTGGCCACCCTTTTTAGGAGAGCACGACAATCTGCAATATAAGCAATTTTTTAGTTGAAACGCTCTTGTATGGAACTCATGGCCTTTTAAATTTACATCCTAGTGCTTCACTGAGATGTTATAAATATGGAATTATAATTGGTTAGCTGCAAGGGTTCTACTATTTAGGGTTTGTTAGGCCCATTTAGAGTTTGCTTTAGGGCAGCATTTTTTTTCTGAAGACCTCAACTGAGTATTGTGGGGATTGTTTCTTGTGGCTTTGGTTGTATGTTCGTCCCCACATACTATGTCAACAGATTGCTATGGTAATCGACCATTGATGTGTAGGTCCATTTCCTCATTTGCATGAACCCCTGAAATTTTGAAAAGGGAAACAAAATTACTTGTCTTTACGATACTCGCCTATTTTATTGTTCTTAGGAATCTGCAATAGAATGGTATTTAGGTTTCTTATTTTCAATTGAGGGCACCATGTTGTTAGCCAATGATCCCCCTGATCTGTGTTGTGCCAACAACCTATTTTAAATATGCTCTCTTATGAATTTTTGATTCCAAATAAGGATTATGCATATTCCCTAATTGCAATCATGACTAGGAAACAATGCAATGTTAGTGTAGAATCTCGCTGAAGACAGGTCCAATTAACTTGGATAAGCACAATAGGTTTAAGATTGCTTCTGTGTAATTGTACAATTTTTTCACAGGAGAATTCTAAAACAACTAAATGCCTAGACACAAAAACAAATTCTTCAAGTGGAATTGAGGAACAAATAATTAAATATGTGTCAGTTTACATATCTAAGCCTATCCTTCTCCCCATCCTTGTTTATATGTCAAAATATGTGTCAGTTTCAAATTCTTTTCATACATGCCTATCATGGAATGATGGCAAGAATTTCTCCACATAAATGGTTGAAGCTACGCCAATATCACAAGTTTTTAGGCTTTTTGTCGCAAATTTAAATGAAGTTAGTTTTCAACATAGTTCTAAGTTGCAAAGGCCATTATTAATGGCAATTTATCATGTTCTATCATTTAAGGAAACATTCACACCTATGTTGTTACAAAGACAAGAAGACAGACATACAATGCTCAAACCTTGCATATTGAATGGTGATAATCATCAGTTACAACCAATAGTTAAGAACATGGATTTCTAGAAGTACAACGACATGATCCAGAGTTGGTTCACAAGGTTTTTTTGGCTTAGCAATACCCTATGTAGAAGTCAATACACAAGGTAGAGCAAAACCTAGTTTAATAAACTCTATAACTAGAGATACAAGCATTAGATGATCTGTCATATGTGCAAAAAGAGCAGATGTTTCAACTTAAAAATCAAGTTTTTGCTAAGGATATCAACTTGTAGATGTCCCTGATCACCATGGTATGGACAAATATGCTATTTTCCCTGGGTTTTGCATCAAAAACTTGGTGAAGCAGAATATGTGGTGAATGTTTATATGTAAATGTGATTACTAGGCTACCATGCTAGCAAAATATCAATCTTGACTGCTTACAATGGTCAAAGGCACTTGATTCCCAATATGATCAAACAAAGACATGCCTAATCATCTCATTAGATCTTTGAGCAAGGTGATGACTGTTGACAGGTTTCAAGGTCAACAAAATGACTAATGTATCACTCTCTCTAGTCTGAACTAGATTTCTAGGCAACCTTTGAGATGTTAGTAACGTAGTAGACTCGTTTTCATGTCCCAAGCTGGTTTGGGCTTGTATGTATTATGGCATTGCTCTTTGTTTAAACAATGAGATAAACTACAACCCACTTTTCAAACCAATACTCCAAGACCATGATAAGCTCACTTTTGAATTTGGATAAAACAACTTGACCCACATGACATCTTTGTTGAGGGCACTAGCAAGATTCATCTTGTGAGTGGACTAGAGATGGAGCACATTAACTTGAGCAATTTTTTATCAACTTTATCAAGGAAAAACAATAGAGTGACAAGTAATTATTCATTATCCTAATCAACAAATACAGGGATACAATTTAGGGCTGTGAGGAGAGAAATTTACAAACATGTCAAAACCATGCCCTGGTGAAATATATGCACAGTTAGAGCTCAAAGATGAAAAGGCATTAAAGAATTATGAAGAAAATCTCAATCATGGTGAGTTTGTAGAAAAGGGTGCCCTAAAAAGGATTAAAAGGAAGGAGTTGAGGGTGTATCTAGGTGGCACTTACAGTTCATTGCACAAAGTAGAAGTGACACCCAGAAGGAATTGAGTGTGATGGCTTTATTTTCTCTCTGAAATAAGTAATCTATAAAAGGAAACATGGGGCCCGTGTTGACTAAAGAGATCACCTATATAGAAATCGTGAATGGTTATGGAAGGTTTGAGCCCATGGACCCCATTGAAGTAACCCAAAGTGCATTTGGGACATTTTTCCTTTCTTTTTTTGATTTATAGTGGTGTCTCCTAGCCATTGGAAGGCCATACAAAGGAACCAACTTTCAAACGAACAACTCACTCGGAACCATACTAGCTCTTCATTCACTCAGAAAGGAAGCATGCCCATTGATAACAAAAAAATACAACTAAATGTAAGATTAAATTCACATAAAGATAAATCTGAGCCTTGGATTGGATTTTATGGTGAGCTTTAACTTGCATAAAAGAGTCATTCAAGGACACGTGGAGAATTGGTCTCAAGACCTAGATCTAAAACTGAGCAACATAATTGAGCTATGAAATTTCGAACGGATGTGTATAGGCCTCATAGAATCAATTTCTTCGTCCATGAATGATGCTCCATCACAATATCAATGATTAGAGAACCTGGAGGATAAGCCCTTGACACCTCTCTCGATGCATCTCTGAAACATTGTTGTTGATCCTATCGTCAAGCTCCCAATTTTTTACTTTTGGATGCACATTAATCTTTAGGCTTCATATTTCCTTTGATGCCCTTTATATCTCTATCCCACATTGATTGTGGGAAGGTCTAAACTTTTATTTTCATACATGTGTGTTCTTTATTATATCAACACATTGTGCACATTATATACCATAGTGGCCATGAGATGAACTCTTTCAACACTAGATTTGGTTATGAGTTGTGGTTGGATATGGTGGACTTGCAAAGACAATAAATGTAAATATTGGGCTCAGCCAAGCCCTAATATTTTACAATTTATTTTTACAAGAAACCATATATAACAACTGGAGGCACTAAGGACTAGAGTGGAATAGTATAGTCCCCATAGAAAAGTCCCATATCTAGAGGTATTGTGGTATTAGGAGCTTGATTAGGTGTCCTTTCACATTTTAACCTTAAAGGGCATGTGAATGATGCAAGTCCAAAAGCATATCCACAATACATTTTTTTTTAATTGGATCTCTGACACATTATTGTTATTTTCTTAGTAGAGTGAGTTTGATTTGTGTTGAGCATTTAGAGATTTCCCACCATATTATTCAACCACCCTCACCATGAATCTAGGGCTCTAAGTTCCAATCTTTCTTTAATCACCGAGGATTGATCCTCACAACTAAGATAGAAAACTTTATCTTAAACTAAAATACAGAGCGGTTGGGGGATTCATCCCCGATAGTCATAGTGGATAGTGGTGGGAGATGATATGAAACTTGATAATATGGAAGGTTGTAGGTTGTAGAGTGTACATTATTATGAGAAAGGATCACTACTCTTTATCAACATAAATCATATCCAATATTTTCTTAAACTCTATAAATTCTTCACTAATTGACAAACAATTTTCAACCACAAACAATTTTCAACACATATTGACCCTGGAAAATCTACTTCAAGAAAAATATAACAATGGATTGGCTTCGACTACGTTTTAATTATTCTTTTAAAAGAGGAGAATTATATATTACAACAACTCCATTGAGTATAGAATATTGTGTAAGTGAATCTAGTTTCTATAACATTTTTTCCTCTGTCTTGGCTTCCAATCTTCATTTAAAATGAGAATTGGCTAGACTCCAAGCTTGCTTAATTATGCCAGTTTTAGTTCCAAGCATTATCATTACCATGACAATGACGAGGATAAGGATGACGACGACGACGATGATGACCATGATGATTACAATGACAATCATCATCAAAACAATGATACTAACAATGATGAATATTGGTGAGATACGGATGGATCCACACACATCCACTGTGAAGGGTATAATTGCCAACATGTCAAAGTTTAATGTGATGGGTTTTGTCAATCATTTTGGTGGTAGGAGTTTAGGTTGGACTTGTGGAGTATTATGTTGAGGTTTCTTACCTGGTATACCATTGTAGTGAGACCAAAACAAAACCATGAATTCAATGAGATTTTTTTTGCACCCTATTTGAAAGAGCTAACACACATAAGCTTTCACTCATAGTGTCATATTAGAAGGAAAGCTAACTCCAGCTAGATTTCCATCATGGTTTAATGTATTTGATGACAATGTGGTAGTGTTATATGGAAAGCTACCTTATGAAAGCTAACAGACATTAGCTTTTACTCACTGTGCAATGTTTTAAGAACGAAAGCTAACTCTAACTAGATTTTTATCATGGTGCATTGTGATTGATGACAATGTCGTCATGCTAGATGGAAAACTACACTATGAAAGCTTACACACATTATATTTCACTCACCGTGCAACGATTTAAGGAGGAAAGCTAACTTCAGCTAGATTTCCAACACAGGACAATGTGATTGATGACAATGTGGTTGTTTACATGGAAAAATACCTTATGAAAGCTAACACACATTAGCTTTCACTCATCAAGCCATGTTAAAATTAAAGCTAACTCCAACTATATTTCCATCATGGTGTAATGAGCTAACACACATAAGCTTTTGTTTATAGTGCCGTGTTGTTAAAAGGAAAGCTAACTCCAGCTAGATTTCGTTCATGGTGTAATGTATTTGATGACAATGTGACTGTTTTAGATGGAAAACTAACTTATGAAGGATAATAAACATTAGCTTTACTCACTGTGCAATGTATTAAGAAAGAAAGCTAACTCTAGCTAGATCTCCATGATGGTGCATTATGATTCATGACAATGTGGTTGTGCTAGATGGAAAACTAAATTATGAATGCTAACACACATTAGATTTCACTCACAGTGTAATGATTTAAGGATGAAATCTAACTCCAGTTAGATTTCCATCACGGTGCAATGGGATCGATGACGATGTCGTTGTGTTAGATGGAAAACTACCTTATGAAAGCTAACACACATTAACTTTCACTCATAGTGCCATGTTGTTAAAATGAAAGCTAACTTCAACTACATTTTCATCATCGTGTAATGAGCTAACACACATAAGCTTTCCATCATGGTGTAATGTATTTGATGACAATGTGGTTGTGTTAGACAGAAAACTACCTTACGAAAGCTAACACACATTAGCTATTACTCACCGTGCAATGTTTTAAGAATCAAAGTTAACTCTAGATAGATTTCCAACATGGTGTATTTTGATTGATGATAATGTGGTTGTGCTAAATGGAAAACTACGTTATGAAAGCTAACACACATTAGATTCCACTCACCGTGCAATGATTTAAGGTTGAAAGCTAACTCCATCTAGATTTCAATCACGGTGCAATTTGACAATGTGGTTGTGTTAGATGGAAAACTACCTTATGAAAGCTAACACACATTAGCTTTCACTCATCATTCCATGTTGTTAAAAAGAAAGCTAACTCTAGCTATATTTTTGTAATGGTGTAATGAGCTAACATACATAAGCTTTCACTCATAGTGCCATGTTAGAAGGAAAGCTAACTCCAGTTATATTTTCATCATGGTGTAATGTATTTGATGACAATGTGGCAATGTTAGATGGAAAGCTACCTTATGAAAGCTAACACACATTAGCTTTTACTCACCGTGCAAGGTTTTAAGAATGAAAGCTAATGACAGCTAGATTGCCATCATGGTGCATTGTGATTGATGACAATGTGGTTGTGCTATATGAAAAACTATACTATGAAAGCTTACACACATTAGATTTCACTCACAGTGTAACGATTTAAGGATGAAAGTTAAATTCAGCTAGATTTATGACACAACACAATGTGATTGATGACAATGTGTTTGAGTTATCAAATCTAACACACATTAGCTTTCACTCATCGTGCCATGTTTTTAAAATGAAAGCTAACTCCAGCTAGATTTTCATCATGGTGCAATGAGCTAACACACATAAGCTTTCCCTTATAGTGTCATGTTGTTAGAATGAAAGCTAACTCTAGTTAGATTTCCATCATGGTGTAATGTATTTGATGACAATGCTACTCTATTAGATGGAAAACTATCTTATGAAGGCTAACATACAATATCTTTACTCATCCTGCAATTTTTTAAGAATGAAAGCTAACTCTAGCTAGATTTCCATCATGGTGCATTGTGATTGATGACAATGTGGTTGTGCTAGATGGAAAAATACACTATTAAAGCTTACACATATTAGATTTCACTCATTATGTAATGGTTTATGGATGAAGGCTAACTCCATCTAGATTTCCAACACGGTGCAATGTGCTTGATGACAATGTGGTTGTATTACATGGAAACCTACCTTATGAAGTCTAATACACATTAGATTTCATTCATCGTGCCATGTTGTTAAAAGAAAAACTAACCCCGGCTAGATTTTCATCATGGTGTAATAAGCTAACACACATAAGCTTTCCCTTATAGTGCCATTCTGTTAGAAGGAAAGCTAACTCCAGCTAGATTTACATCATGGTGTAACATATTTTAATAACAATTTGGTTGTGTTAGATGAAAAACTACCTTATTAAAGCTAACAGACATTAGATTTACTAACCGTGCAATATTTTAAGAAAGAAATCTAACTCTAGCTAACTTTTCATCATGGTGCATTGTGATTGATGACAATCTAGTTGTGCTTGATGAAAAACTACATTATGAAAGCTAACACACATTAAATTTCACTTACTATGCAATCATTTAAGGACGGAAGATAACTCCAGCTAGATTTCCATCATGGTGCAATGTGATCAATGATGATGTGGTTGTGTTAGATGGAAACTACCTTATGAAAGCTAACACACGTTAACTTTCATTCATCATGCCATGTTGTTAGAAGGAAAGCTAACTCCAGCTAGATTTGCATCATGGTGTAATGTATTTGATGACAATGTGGCTGTGTTAGATGGAAAACTACCTTACAAAAGCTAACAAGGATTAGCTATTACTCATCGTGCAATGTTTTAAGAATGAAAACTAACTCTAGCTAGATTTCCAACATGGTGCATTTTGATTGATGACAACGTGGTTGTGCTAAATGAAAAAATATATTATGAAAGTTAACACACATCAGATTTCACTCATCGTGCAACGATTTAAGATTGAAAGCTGACTCCAGCTAGATTTGCATCACGGTGCAATGTGACAATGTGGTTGTCTTAGATAGAAAGCTACCTTATGAAAGCTAACACACATTAGCTTTCACTCATCCTACCATGTTGTTAAAAAGAAAACTAACTCCAGCTAGATTTTTATAATGGTGTAATGAGCTAACACACATAAGCTTTCACTCATAGTGCCATGTTAGAAGGAAAGCTAACTTTAGCTAGATTTTCATCACGGTGTCATGTATTTGATGACAATGTAGCTGTGTTAGATGGATAACTACTTTATGAAAGCTAACAGACATTAGGTTTTACTCACCGTGCAATGTTTTAAGAATGAAAACTAACTCCAGCTAGATTTCTATCATGGTGCATTGTGATTGATGACAATGTGGCTATGCCAGATGTAAAAATACACTATGAAATCTTACACACATAAGATTTCACTCACCATGCAATGATTTAAGGATAAAAACTAACTTTATCTAGATTTCCAACACGACACAATGTGATTGATGACAATGTGGTTGTGTTACAGGGAAAACTACCTTGAAAGTTAATACACGTTAGCTTTCACTCATTGTGCCATGCTATTAAAAGGAAAGCTAAATCCAGTTATATTTTCATCGTGGTGTAATGAGCTAACACACATAAGCTTTCCCTTATAGTGCCATTTTGTTAGAAGG
Source organism: Pseudotsuga menziesii (assembly GCA_001517045.1). Lineage (NCBI taxonomy): Eukaryota > Viridiplantae > Streptophyta > Pinopsida > Pinales > Pinaceae > Pseudotsuga > Pseudotsuga menziesii. The sequence continues at coordinate 44,404 of LPNX010446895.1, read as the reverse complement.
AAAACTAAATCCAGTTAGAATTCCATCACGGTGTAATGTATTTGATGAAACTGTGGCTGTGTTAGATGGAAAACTATCTTATGAAGGCTAACAAACATTAGCTTTACTCACCATGCAATGTTTTAAGAACGAAAGCTAATTCCAGCTAGATTTCCATCATGGTGCATTGTGGTTGTGCTAGATGGAAAAATACACTATGAAAGCTTATACACATTAGATTTCACTCACTGTGCAATGATTTAAGGATGAAATCTAACTCCATCTAGATTTCCAACATAGTGCAATGTGATTGATGACAATGTGGTTGTGTTACATGGAAAATTACCTTATGAAAGCTAACACACATTAGCTTTCACTCATCGTGCCATGTTGTTAGAATGAAAGCTAACTCCAGCTAAATTTCCATCATGGTGTAATGATGTAACACACATAAGATTTCTCTTATAGTGCCATGTTGTTAGAAGGAAAACTAACTCCAGCTATATTTCCATCATGGTGTAATGAGGTAACACATAAGATTTCCCTTATAGTGCCATGTTGTTAGAAGGAAAACTAACTCTAGCTAGATTTCTATCATGCTGTAATGTATTTGATAACAATGTGACTGTGTTAGATGAAAAAAACCTTATGAAAGCTAACATACATTAGCTTTAATCATCGTGCAATGTTTTAAGAACGAAAGCTAACTCTAGTTAGAATTCCATCTGGTGCATTGTGATTGAGGACAATGTGGTTGTGCTAAATGAAAAACTACATTATGAAAGCCAGCACACATTTGATTTCACTCACCATGCAATGATTTAAGGATGAAAGCTAACTCCAGCTAGATTTCCATCATGGTGCAATGTGATCGATGACAATGTGGTTGTGTTAGATGGAAAACTACCTTATGAAATCTAACACACATTAGCTGTCACTCATCGTGCCATGTTTTTAGAAGAAAAGCTAACTCCAGCTAGATTTGCATTATGGTGTATTGTATTTGATGACAATGTGGCTATGTTAGATGAAAAACTACCTTATGAAATCTAACACACATTAGTTATTACTCATTGTGCAATGTTTTAAGAACGAAAGCTAACTCTAGCTAGATTTCCAACATAGTGCATTTTGATTGATGACAATGTGGTTTTGCTAAATGGAAAACTACATTATGAAATCTAACACACATTATATTTCACTCATTGTGCAATGGTTTAAGGCCGAAAACTAACTTCAGCTAGATTTCCATCACGGTGCAATGTGACAATGTGGTTGTGTTAGATAGAAAACTAATTTCAGTTGGATTTTCATCATGGTGTAATGACCTAACACACATGAGATTTCACTCATCGTGCCATTTTGTTAGGAGGAACGCTAAATCCAACTAGATTTTCATCATGGTGTAATGTATTTGATGACAATTTAATTGTGTTAGATGGAAAACTATCTTATGAAAGCTAACTCCAACTAGATTTCCATCATGGTGAATTGTGATTGATGACAACGTGTTTGTGTTAGATGGAAACTACATTATGAAAGCTAACAAATTAAATTTCACTCATCGTGTAATGATTTAAGGATTAAAGCTAACTTCAGCTAGATTTGAATTATTGAAACTATATTACTTTTTTGAACATACACTTCCTATGGTTTAATCTTAATTACAAACTACAATTCAAATGTGTTACATAAATTGGGAGGAGTTACAGTGGAAAATATAATTTTGACAAGAGGAGACTATGTTGACCTCCTAATTAATGGTCAAGTAATTGGACTAGGAAGGGTTGAATCTACAGAGACTACAACTCATTATGGTGGAGAAATGCTTAATGTAGGATATGTTATGGTTTTGATAATTGATGTCATTGAACCACATTTGATTGTGGAAGATGTTGATGAAAGAGACTTACATCCATGGAATATCATAGATTTGAGGCATAAAAAAGGTAAATCAAAATCTTGAAGCACATGGTAAGTGTTTTTTATAGTACATTGCTTGTATTTTTTGAGCAAATACTAAGTTTGTTTAATTTGTTATATAGGTACAAATGCCTCTTCTGCATTTTCTATTGGAGACAAGGTAAATCTTTCGCAATGTGGAGTGAAGGTGGGTGAAAGTTCCATATTCAATACAAAGATTGGTCATAAGGTGCATGGAAGGATGGTAAATAAATGATCCATAGTGGTTAACATTGAGAAGGTGTTAAAACATGATGCTCTCTTGCCACATCCAATATGATTTGAGAATACACTAGGGGGTGCATTGGGATCTTATGTTATTTGGCCAGAAGCAAATTTGAAAACTCATTGTCATGATCATCTAGTAAATAATCCCCAAGATAGGCTTACATTCACATGTAAAAAGGTTTCTCTTACACATGAATGCATGGGAACAAGCATGTGCATTGCCAAAGGGATCATAGTTAATGTTCGTGAGTATGACATGGTTGAGGGTCAAATGTTAGGTGAAAAGGAATTATGAGTAAAATCAAAACCTGTTGCAGGAACAAACTTGGGTTTGTCATTGACAGGTATGCTAACACATGGACATAGCACATGAGATTTTAGTCATTTATCCCTACCATCTGTACACATGGGATCACATTTTACCATTACGTCTCTTGCAAAGTGCTTGAGGGACCTTGAAGACCCACACCTTGATATGTATGGTGATTTGCTTTATGGGAGTGGAAGTTCAAGAAACACACTTTCAAATGCATTATTTCAAAACTCTATTTAATCAAAATGTAGAGTGTACAAGGATGCTTTCCTATCTTTAAATGGAAGCTCAAAAAATCAAAATCTTGATTTTAAACCTCTTCCTCCACATTTGTTGTTACAGTTGGACAATACAGCTAGTGATAATAAGAATGGTTATGTTTTCATGTTTCTATCACTATTAACTGCACTTGATGTCTTCATCACTATTGAGGTTGGGTTCTTGCTTGTGGGGCACACCCATGAAGACATAGATGGAACCTATGGAAGAATGTCTTCCAACTTGAAAAGTAAAGATATATATTCTTTACCTAGTTTAGGTGGAAACAACCGTTTTTCTTCATTTGTGCAAAGTTTTAAGAATTAAAGCTAACTCTAGATGATGGATATATATCGCACAATAGAAGAAAAATGAGTGTTTCCACCTAAACTTATTGACAAAGTGTACGACTTCAAAATTTTTCTTGCGAGGTACATAAAGGAGGGGAAAAATGCCTTCGTTGGACATCTTAATGTCCAGTACTTCCAATTTCTTGTACTTAATGATTTTCTAGTTATGAGGTATAAAGAATCCATCAAAGACATTAAGTGGTCAGAACCAGCTGAGTTGTGGAATATAGATGATGAAGGTCAACCTATATTTTCCACAGGGAAGACATATTTCTTACGTCCCAAAGACAATGATGCTTATTTAAAAGAACTAAAGGAATGACTAACATCATACATAAAAATGTGGAAAGAGACTATTGGAAATGAGAATTCACCAATTGTTACAAAGGAATGGAATAAAAAACTAGAGTATTGGAAAAGTTTTCTTAATGCATTAGATGGACTCTACAATGACCATACACCCTTGGATGAAACTGATTCTTCTTCTAATGATTTTTGTCCAAAGACGAGGAAAAATGTTAATGTTGATGGTAATACACTCCATGCAATATCAAGTATTATAGATGGGGATTTTGATAATGTGATAGATGAACTGATATATGTTGGACTCAAGTGCAACAAGCCAAAGCCAACATTCAATCCTAGAATTGATATTGATAAATGAAAGATGTTGCTTGTTAGATCAAGAAATGAAGATGAAGGAGATATCATTTGGATTGCAAAAGCTACCTTAGATATCTTCCACAATGATGACAGCAAAACCCTTCATGTAAATATTGATTGGTGGCAGCGTAGCTCAGGGAAATACAAGGGAAATTTTTTAGAACAATATTGGGTACCAAATCCTGATGACACAAAACTTGGATCTATTCCAATTAATACCATAGTTTGGGCATGGTTTCCAAACAAAGAAGATGGTAGGAAGACCAAGATAAATAAATTTTTTGTACAAGTTGTACTTGATCTATTTGAGTGGATATAAGGAGACTAGGTGGAGATGATTCATGAATGCAATTTTGCTTTTTGAATGACTTTTAGTATACATGAAGACACTTTTTCAAAGTTTGTAGTATAATAAATACTCTTCAAGCTACTTTTTGAGGAATTTTGTATTATTTACTGCATATATGAAAATTTCACTTCAAGTTCATTGTTAATTCATGTGATATACTTTATGTGAATTAGATAACACCATTCAAATTTTAACTTTTCAATTTGTCTTTTAGATCAACACAACATCTCACTATATCAATTGTGCATAATTATATTTATTAATGCATGTACAAAACCCTTACCTTATTTATTATTATCTTTTGCTCACTCTCTTCAATACCACTTTGAGCTTTTCATTTTGTTCCCGTGATGATTGGTGGAGTGTCCACTCGAAACATAGGGACGTTTCAACACACAATTTAATTCCATAAACTCTCTTTGTCATTATTATTAGCTATGGAAATATTCATCCTCAAGCTGTACTTGATCTGCTTGAGAAAATATAAGAAGATTAGGAGGAGATGATTCATGAATGTAATTTTGATTTTTGAATGAAACCACTTATACTATGAAACGAGAACTTTATACTAAGAATGAGAACTCTAGCCATAAAAATGATGATGTTTGCATAAAAAACACCAAAAAAACCCCCAAATAGAAAAGTGTTGATACTAGTATACACGTTTTTTTTTTTGGTAAAAAATAGAGCCATGGCCTAAACATGCCATACTATTGTTTACAAAAACTTTGAAATCAACCCCTAAATTGGAAAACAATTTTTTTTATTCACGAGATAAATTACAATTTTTTTGAAACTTGCATATTAAACAAAAACAAATATTTCATAAATAATTTCCCCACTGTAACCATTTAAAATCAAACAAAGTATGCCGTGATTCATAATGAAATCATATATTAGACCCTAGAAGAACAAATTATTCATATAAATTATCAAAAACTCATTTACACTTTCAATTACAAACATCATATTAGTAAAAAATATCTAAAATGTTTCATGTGAAATTATTCAAAGTCATCCATGGATCCTGACACCTCATCGGAGTCTATATTTTATGCAAATGAATAACTGTATATAATAAAAAAATAAAAATAAAAATCCCTAACCCCCTGACCCCATTACATTACATTAAAAAAAAATTAACATCTCCAAGATTCTTATTTATCTATTTTAAATTTTCTTTATTCTATAATTTCTTCCTTCATTCTTTGAACCATGTACACTATTATTCTTAATTTTTTCCTCCTTCCATAAGACTATTTCGCCAACAATTATATATACTAAGCTAGAATCTTTTCCTACCATGAATAATGTATTTTATGGTTCATAAAGATAAATGGAGTGTCCACCAAAAAGGTTTATTTAAGAAACTTGAACAAAGTGAAAATCCAGAAGCATTGAAGCAATATCCATCTTAATTGAAATACTTCTGGTAAGTATTGTAGCAATATCCATATTGGTTTTTATATAGCTTTTACTATTTTGTTGAGATATCGAAAACATAACTAGTTTTACATCTCTACCTTTGATGAAAATGAGTAGCAGTCACAACATGCAAAATTTAAATCTCAAGAAAATGTGGAATATTGCAAATGAGTACATCATAAAGTTAATAAACACTCTCTAGGAGGGAAATATTGAAATTTTCAACTCTTCCGCGGAGGCCACCGAAGCCATGGCTATTTATGATGCTGGGAGTTATTTGCATCCCGTCTTAATTAGGCAGGGGTAAGCTTGACCATATTTAGATGTACCTCCCTCAACTCATACCACATGTACTGAAGTAGGGTCTTCATGAGAAAATGCATCACAGGAAGCATTCAAAATTGAACCCTTCCTATCCCTTCCAAAGGGTTCTATCCCTTCCCATAAGTGTAAAGTTAAAATTTCCCTTCAAAAAAAAATTAAAATGTGAATTTACCCTTCTAATTAAGAAGGGCATAATTTATATCAACATTTCAAAAGAAGGGAAACATTCGAAATTACCCATCCATATAAATTTCTCAAGATGTTGAAGTCCCTATGCTATAAAGTTCAACTCATCATTCAAAATATTGGAAATATGATAAATTATAATCACTCACCTCATGCACTTACTTCTTATCTGTGCAAGATGACCAATAATCATTAATGACTGCGAGGAACTAGCCATCGCTATGTGACTCTGACTCCCGAATCACTTGGGGCTACAATATAAAGTGTGACAATGTGTCAACAACTACGAATATAAAAAAAAAGAACAACTATGAGACTAATACTAGGCCCGAAACAAGCTCAAAACTTTGTGCCTAATACCTATGTGAACCTCACTACCAATGTCCACTCTTTTTTCTTCAAAATGAAATTCAAAAGGTCTGTTTGATGAGTCCTCCTCTACAACACTTCTTTTCTTGCATGAATATAATTGAATCACAACAACTATAAACAACACTCAATGTCATGCAAATACAAATAATGGCATGTATCTAGGATCACAAGCTATGTAGAGATCGATTTATGCATTGATATAGTGAGGTGTCATTGGGCACACGATATAGAGAAACAATGGTTATTAATCAAATTAAAAAAACAATTGATGGCTCAAGAATAGTCTTCAATTTAATGGGTGGCATGATCGTGATATATTCTCCCTCCATCCTTCCAAACTTTTATGGTTTCTCACGAAATTTGTCCTCAATGCCACCAAAGTACATATAAAAAATACTTGTCTTTACATCCTCTTCCATTTAAATCCTCTTCTCATAGTTATAACTAATGATTATTATGCATGCAAATCCTCACCTTATAATACGAATTGGGTCGAGGCGCAGAGACAACCATAAAATATTAAATGTGTCAAGACACAAAGAGTAAGAGACAACTATAAGTAAGTCTTATATTAAATTTACCATATAAGTCTTTAATTAACACTATCAACTGAGATTTGACACATTGGATTGTTGTGATATTCTTATCACTCCTTACCAATGTGATTGCAAGACATTCTTTGAAGGCGATGTCCATAATTTTAGGTCTTCTTCCTCATTATCATGCCTTTTGGTAAGACAATAAAGAGGGTAGTGGCCTGCATCAACATGGGAAAAAATTTCAACATACAGGTATACAAGTTAATTGTTTTCATTAAGTAACTTAAATTCCTACATGTAACTGTCCATTCACTGAATCATGGACTAGTACAAAACACAACAAATTTAAGGGCATCGAGCCTTTAATTACTCACACCTAGAACTTTCTCAAATCTAGCCATTAATAAACTTCTTTTGATATTTTGGTTCAACTTAAAAGGTATACTGTTGAGACTCAAACATGCACTAAGTTGAAAGGATTCAATTGACTTGGAATTGATTCCATTTCCCCTCCATCCCGTACATGTATGCTTTCACGACAAGTGTTGAACAAAAAAATTTGATGCCTTTACCTAGATTATGCTAGCTTTGCTAACTTGGTATATAGGAATTTTTTTTTAATGTTTTCTAATTTGTGTATTATTTTTCTTAGGTACCCAATCCGTATCATTCTTACATCTCTTAAACTTGGATTGCAAATTAATGATACACATATGACAACTTAATGTGTTCAAAATAAGTTTTATTGAAAATATATCATTTTTTCATGTAAATATTAAGAAGGGTTATATTATTAAAAATTATAAAAATTTGAAAAAAAAAATTAATTATTTAATTTTTTTGTAAAAAGATAGTTAATTTATGTTTGTCAATTAAATTACAATTGAATTTTTTATATTTCCCTTCATCTTTGAAGGGCTCAAAAAATAAATTCCCTTCCAATTGAAATTAAGACCTTCCCTTGAAGGGCTCCAAGGATAAATTCCCTTCCAATTGAAATTGAGACCTTCCCTTAAAATTTGATCACTGCTATGAAGGCTGGCCACATGTTGACAATGAACTAGAGTCTGGGACTGACTAGCTCAAGACAATAGAATTCCACATCTAGCATGCTATCCCGTCATATATATAGCAAGAATTTTGTAGCACATGTATTAGTTGGTCAGAGTTCAAACCACCAACAAATTTCAAAATCATTGTCGAGACCAGATTGCTGGAAAGCCGAATGCCAACCTGTAAGTGTGACTAACAGCTCCAGCGTGAATACTGTGCAGTCCATATAGCAAAAGTAAGGAAGACATAAGACAAAGATAAAACGTGACATATTATGTCCGATGTGCTATTTGGCTTTGTGCTTGCTAATTTCCTACCTTCCCAACAGTGGTATCAAAGCCTAGTGGTCTCTCTCATAAACATCTGGGTGAGAGCATATATATCGTCCTCTATAGTTTGTGTATAAATATAACATCTGTGCCATTAAAAAAAATTGATTTTGTTAAGAGCAGAGCCGCTCGTGAAGGTATGACATCCGATTCTGGTTGGTCTAGTTAAGAGAATGAGTGGTTACAGAATCAACATCACAAAGGAATTAGACAAAACCCTACGACAACCTTCCTTGTAAAGTGGCGTTGTATGATAGAATTCAGAAGAGTAAACTGGTGTTGGACTGAAGTAGGGAAGAGGTAGCAGAGTTCCGCTCCCTTGGCCGCCAAAGAGCCACAGTAAGGAGTGGCTATTTGGCGGCCAAGGGAGCGGAGAAAATCGCTCCACCAGTATGGTGCTACTGTGATTTTTATCCACACTATGTGAGATTTAACTTTCCACCATTTCTTACTAAGGGAGGAGGAATGACACACTGAATTTTGGCTTCTCCATACTACATATAATACCAGACATAAAATATAAAAATCGATTGGTCCGATGCACTACATGCAATAGAGATGAAGCAAGATAGAAACTCGATGCAATGGTATATAGAACTGTGCAATAGGCCTATTTCACCAGTGAGTATGAATGTGGATAGATAATACTCTTAGAACCCTCTTATATATATATATATGCAAGCTTGGTATTTTGTGTAGTATCGTGAAGCCAAAATTCAGTGTCTGGTTCCTCCTGCCAAAATTCAGTGTGTCATTCCTCCTACCTTAGTAAGAAATAGTGGAAAATTAAATCTCACATAGTGTGCATAAAAATCAAAGTACCCTACTGGTGGCGTGATTTACTCTGCTCCCTTAGCTATCAAATAACCACTCCTTAATAGTGGCGTGAATCTAAGAATCACACCACCAAATAACTGCTCCTTAATAGTGGCGTGAATCTAAGAATCACGCCAGTAAGGAGAGGCTCTGCTCTTTGGCCACCAAGTGAGCGGAGCTTAGATCCCTGCTCCCTCTTCCCGGCTTCAGTCCAATGCCAGTTTACTCTTCTGAAATCTATCATACAATGCCACTTAACAAGGAAGGTTGTTGCAAGGTTTTGTCTAATTCCTTTGTGATGTTGATTCTATAACCACTCATTCTCTTAACTAGACCAACTAGAATCAGAACCTACTGCTAAGGTACCACTTTACTGTTGCCTCAAAATGCACCATTTTATCTCTCAAGTGCAGTTTTCACTGTGTCGTGGAGCCACAAACATTTAATTTAAATATGTCGATTTTTTCCTTGGCTTTCTCAATTCATTGGATCAAGTTTCAAGCGAGAGACAACCTAAAAAACTGTAGAACTATCTCCTGGGTAGCACTAATGAGATTTGATGCCATTCTCTTTCCGATTCCCTGTTCATTCACGTTCATTGGCCTCAAACTTTATCTATTCTATATGTTTTTATCCGGTAAAATGCAGAAAAGCGCAGATAGTTAAGAATCAATTTCCTTTCCGCAAGGGAGTGAATTAACCTCGAAGAAGTGGAGTAAATGAACTTTCGAATCATTTTTCATCTTGAAATGGCAATTCTGGATTAATGGAACCATAAGGCTGAACCGAGTGGTTTGTTTTATAGTAGTATTGGCTTAATGAGCTCGACACCATGCTCTAAAATGTCCCTTCTTTTTCTCTTTTTCATTTTTTTATCTTCTTTTTCTTTTTATATATATTTTTGATCGGTACACCAAACAAAATCGCTACCACTTATATTTTATATGATCGCCATAATAAGTATAAGTTGGCTTGGTTAGGCTTACCTCCAATGCCTTTGAAAATACCTTTATCCATATGCATAGGTAAAATTGATCCCCATACCATTATTTAGAGTTTTATTAAATTATGCTTTCACATCCTTATTGTAAAACTATATATGGCTAAAGTTTTTGAATAATTTAAACTCTCTATATAATTATATATATAGGAATAAAGTTTTGAATAATTTAAGCTCCATATATATATAGGAATAGAAGGATATCGCCCAACTAATAAATAATATTTGAATTAAAAATTATATTCTATGTATATTTAGTAAAACTATATATAGCTAAAGTTTTGAAATTTTTAAACTCCCTATATAATTATATATATAAGAATAGGAAGATATCACCTAACTAATAAACAATATTTGACCCAAAAATTATATTCTATTTATATTTCCCACCACCACGGTTTAGTTTACAATTTAGTTTTTCGAGGAGTTGACCAAACATTAACATCCAACTACTTAGGGGGAATTAAAAGCCTTTGTAACTTGAGCACAAATATAATAAATGAGTTCTATGAGTTGTAACATTATCATAGATGATTTATATGAAAGGACCATTTTTCATCTGAATAGGTTATGTAACATCTTACAAACCAAATAAGAAATTGCAATCTCATGGATGTAAATTAGAAATTGGTTAACTTACCAAATGTAAGTGGTTTTTAATTTGAATAAAGTGAGATTACTTAAAATGAAAAATAAATGTTTTAATAAATTAATAGAATTAAAAATCTTTATAAATGAAAATATATAATTATAATAAAAATGATGGGTTTTCTCTATTTACTATATTTTGTGATAGTAATGAACATGGCATCATGGGAAAGAATATAAAAACAAAGTTTAAAATATGTAATTGTAATAAAAACTATGGCTTTTCACTATTTACTATATTTTGTGACAATAATGAACACGGCATCATTGGTAAGAAGCCATTATGTCTATTAACAAAACTAAACGTATAGAATAAGTTCAATTGGTCATTTTCGTTCATTGGGTAAATATAATTCGAATATAATTTGACATGAATGGAGATCATGAAATAACTTGAATAAATGCAATTGTAATAAAAACCACGAATTTTGGTTATTTACTATATTTTGTGACAATAATGAACATGGCGTCATTAGCAAGAAGCCATTATGTCTATTCACAAAAATAAGCACATTGAATAAGTTGAATATGTCATTTGCATTGATTGGGTAAAAAAATTTTCGACATAAATAGAGATCATGAAAAAATTTGAATAAATGCATTGAATAAATTGAATTAGTTATTTGCATTCATTTATATTCACCAATTCAATTTAATGTAATATAGATGCAATTTTTTTTTAATGTAATTTTTTTAATTTTAATGAAACACTTGTGCTGAAGATGTTTGAAAAGAGCTTCAACCCCTATTAGGAGGGATGCTGGTAGATGAGCACTTTGGGAATATTGAAGACATAGAAGACCTAATGGAAGAGGACATTGATGTCCATGAAGAAATCCAAGTTCAGAAAATTCCAATTTCGATGAAGAATTTGGCCTGCATGATATTGTTGGTTAGTTTCATGTCTTAAAGAAAATGTAAACTTTGACAACTTTTTGATAAGATATATTGGTAATGTTTCGACTTTGACTTTATTTTAGAAATACAATTTCTATATATAATGTTTTTAATTTGTTCTTTACATATATATGGTATAGTTTTACTTGAATTTATGTGAATGGTCACTTTTTGGAAAATAATATAAAATGGTATTATTTTTATACAAAAAAATATCTAAAAACCTATTAAATGTGGCTTTAAATCTATTTAGTTTCTTGAATTTTTTACAATTTTGACAATAAAAAGTATTGTTTTGTACATAAACATGTCTTATTTTAAATAAAAAATTTCAAAATTTATATGGTTTTCATTATAACTTCCTTCTAAGTGTATGATATTTTGTTAAATTTCTAAAAAAACACTTGAAAATAGAAATTAAAAATACTTTATGACAAAGATTATTCAAATGCTTAAAAAAATGCCGCAAAATGAAAATGTGTGATACTGGTATCAACCCTTTTTGAAATGAAGTTAATAATAGCTACTAAAATTAGGAGAGAGAAAAATGAGAACTATGTTGAGTTCTCATTTCATAGTATAAGTGGTTATGACTAATTAATATACATGAAGAAAAAGTTGTCATTGCCTGCAGTATATCAAATATTCTCTTCAAGCTACCTTTTGAGGAATTTTATATTATTTGCTACATATATGAAAATTTTGGTTTAAATTCAATGTTGATTCATGTGATGATACTTTATGTGAATGCACCTTAAAACATCTTATAGACTTGCTTTGTGAATAAATGTAAGGCACTTGCAATAAGGTTTGAAGTCAATTTTCCCTATTATTTGTTGTTATAGTTGATATAAATTTAATTGCACTACTATGTTGCATTCAAATTCATAATTATATTTTCTCGTGTAGACTTTAAACTAGTGCCAACTTTGTACTAGTATATTAACTTATACTCAATAAATACAGTACTAACATTTTCAGTGTGCAGGTTTTATCAATTTGTCATCATTGTGATTGATTTTCTCGATTAAATTGTGTGAATGTTTTTCAGACCAACGTTTTGAGTGGACACTCCACCCATGCTTGTTACGGGAACCATGAAAAACTCATTGTGGACCAAAAAAATTTCACATAACTTAATCCAGAAAATAAATCATTAAGTAGTAACATCATGTTAGCTTTAATTCATGTTAGACATTATCGTTAAATACATTGCATCAAAAAGACAATTTAATCAATGTGATATTTAATGCTGATTGTAATGCATTACATGTAATATAAGTATTATGGATGGAGATTTTGATAATGTGACGGATGAACTGGTATATGTTGGACCCAAGTGCAACAAGCTATAGCCAATATTCAATCCTATGATTTAAGTTGAGAAAGGAAAGATGTTGCTAGTTAGATCATGAACTGAGGATGAAGGAGAAATGATTTGGATGGAAAAAACCACTTCATATATTTTCCAGATTGATGAAAGTGAGACTCTTCATGTAAATGTTGATTGATGGAAGCCTAGTTCAGTGAAATACAAGGGAAAATTTTAGAACAATATTGGGTACCAAACCTTGATGACACATGACTTGGATCTATTATAGTTGATACCATAGTTTGAGAATGGATGAAAAATAAATAAGATTGCAGAAAGACTACGATAAATAAATGTGGTGTACAAGTTGTAATTGATTTGTTTGACTGAATATAAGGAGATTAGGTGGAGATGATTCATGAATGTAATTTTCTCTTTGAACGAGTTATTAATATACTAGAAGAAACACTTTTCAATGTTTGTTGTATATCAAATATTCTCTTCAAGCATTTTTTTGAGGAATTTTATATTATTTACTAATATGAAAATTTTGGTTCAACTTCTATGTTAATTCATGTGATATTACTTTATGTGAATTAGAAAACACCATTCAATTTTTAACTTTTCAATTTGTTTTTAACATAAACTCAACATGTCACTAGATCAAATGTGATTCAATAATCAATCTTAAAACATCTTCTAGACTTCCTCTGTGAATAAATGTTAGGCACTTGCAATAAGGTTTGAAGTGACTTTTCCCTATTATTTGTTATTATAATTGATATAAATTTAATTGTTCTACTTTGTTGCATTCTACTTAATATTATATTTTCTTATGTAGAGTTTAAAGTGGTGTGAACTTTGTACTAATGAAATATCTTATACCGAACAAAGACAAAGTAGTAACATTTTCAGAGTGCAGGATTTCACAGTTTGTCATCATTGTGAATGATTTTTTGGATTAAGTTGTTAGTGAGTTTTTCAACCGACATTTCAAGTGGGAAATCCATGCATGATCGTTGGGGGAACAATGTAAGATTCATTATGGTTTGAAAATCTTTCACATAGCTTAATCCTAAAAATCAATATCCAAGTATTAACATTTAATGTCAATACTACATAAGTTAATAATAGTCAGAGCACAATATTAATATGTTGTTAAATAACTTTGTATCATGTAAGAAATTTCTTACACAAATTATTAATAATTCACTAGTCAAATATTGATGACTTTTGTTTAATACGTAAATATAAATATGAATGATAATCAAAGTATATCATTAAATACATTTATAGGTAAAATTTCTCACATAAATATGTTATTCATAAAATCAACATTCATTCTCTTAGTTTTTAATAAACCACCACTACCAACAATAATAATAATAAATTATGTCTCTATTTTAATTCATAATTTATTTTAGTCATTACTAAGATAAAACCCATTTTACTCTATGTCATAAAATATTTTCTCTTGTCCACTATCAAGTGCTACCAACTTCCAAAAATAAAACATCATACTAAAAAAAAATGTAAACTTAGTATGGTAACTCAACCTAGACACATTAGTTAACATAATTTCAATTAAATGAAATTCCAAGATAATAATAGCAACACACATTGATTATTAATGTCATTAAATAACTTTAATAATAATATGTAAAAAAACTTCTACAATCTATTTTTAGTGATATAATCATTTATCTTAACTTATATTAGAAAATATAAATAATAGTAATATAAATAAATTATATTTCTATTCTAACGTATAATTGATTTTGATCGTTAAAATAATCAACTTAGCATAGTAACACTTAATATATAATAGTTTTTCTTGTCACTTGTAAAATGTTGCCAACCTTCTAATATATTACAACATGATACTCAACACATACAATATTACTTGTTATGTTGAGAATTAAAATTGTTACAGTAACAAACACATTTGTATTATGCCATTAAATAGTTTTTAAATGGGTCATTCTAAAATTGTGCCAACATTTTACTAGTATAGGAACTCAACACCAACAATGTACTAGTTACCATATCAAATTATAATTCAATTGCTTAATCATAGTAACATATACAATATTAATGTCATTACATAAACTTAATCAACTTACCATTTAATTCAAACTATAGATAAGATTAATAGAAATTATGTAAGGAATCAAAGTCTAAGAATTTCATCATTTTGAAAGAATCAAAGTCTAAGACTTTCTTCATTTTGATTTGTCACATAGGATTAGAAATGTGTAATCTAGGTGTTAACACAATCCCTCTCCCCTCATGTTGTAAAGGGTGCTAGCTCAATGGAAGAGCACCTGCATTACAAGAAGGACGATGCTGGTTCGATTCCTCCGTGCCCTAACATAAATTAATAGATGATATAAAATATTAATGATAATATAATATTGTAATATATCTATATTTTCAATATAAATATGCTCTTTTCAATTAAACACATTGTTCAAATACTTCATAAATAAATAATGAACACTTGCAATAATTAGTTCAGTTGGTTTTCCCCCTTCCTCTTGTAGATGAAAAAAAGAAAATTGTATTGCACTAATGCTATTCTAGTTAATAATTGATTTTGATTGTTAAAATAATTAATATTAATAAATAAGGGAGGATTTACTAATGTCAATATCATTAAATAAATTTATAGGTAAGCAATTTCTCACGTCAATCTATTATTCATAAAGTAAACATTCATCAACTTAGTTTTTAATACACTACCATTACCAACAACAACAATAATAAATTATGTTGCTATTTTAATTCATAATTTATTTTAATCATTACAAGAGTAAAAATTAGACTTTAAAGTCAGAAAATATTTTTGTTTTGATTATAGGTGGTGTCAACTTCCAAAATAAACAACATACTCAACAAAGACAAAAATAATTACTATGACAATGTTTATAATTGTTGTAGTAACAAATACAATGTTGGTATTATGTCATAAAATAATTTAATCAACTTAACATTTAATACAAACTATAAATAATATTAATAGAAATTATGTAAGGATTCAAAGGCTATGACTTTCCTCATTTTGAAAGAAGTCAATCTAGCGGAAGTTCTAAATTCTAGATCTAACCCATCTAGTTCTAATTGAGATGTAATATTTTATTTTGAATGGTTGAATACTAAAGTTTTACTTGAAATAAATAAAAAAATATTAATTGAGAAAATAGCTCATTGGATTAATTCTTCCAAATTTAATGGAATAGTTCTTTGAGTTTATTTTTCTAGATTTAATAGAATATGTATTCAGAGATTTACAAAAAAACTCAATTTGGATGAAATCCTTGTAATAGAATATTTCCAAATTTAATGAAATATGTGTTATATAACAAATGCAGCAAATTAGCTGGGCATGGTAAACATGAATCCAAAACAGATTTGAAGCTCTATACATTTATGACGTCTTCCTATGGGACTCCTTACGGCTGATATCTGCCCCCTAGGGTGACATTAATTCATATCAGAATGAGAAAAACTACTATTTATGAGCGAGCTACTCCATCCCATTTACGAAGCTTGGAACTGAATCAATAAAATCAACCGAAGTGCGTCCACTTGGTCAATTGTAATGTAAGCAGATCAAAGACCGAGGAAACAAGACTGGATTTCCCTAAGTGAAAGACTGATCTTACTTTCTTCTGCTTCTCCTTGTTCCTTATCAAAATAGAACAAGGGATGAGTCACGACTTCGATCATCCAGGAGATGCAATGTATGATATATCTCGTTGGTGGGTACAAAACCCCGACTCCTGAGGTGGAAAAAAATCTTATGGTTTTTCAGTTGTAATGGGAGGTGTCGTTGGTCCTTTGAATAAATCGTGGGATTGAAAAGTGAATATTCTTGAAAAGAAAAATAGAAGGAAAAGCGAAGAAATCTATGTATATGTACCATGTGCCCTGGCAAATAATTGCTAATGAGCTCCATGGCTCTTGAATACTATAACTTACACCCAGAATAAAAGTTAAAACCAACAGAGTGCCAAAGAATAATATCCAATGAGGAAAATCCCATCAAGCTGTGGTCTAGCAACAAGGTTGAGTGCTCACAACAACTAACCTGTAAAAATCCTACAAATAGAAGAAGATTCAAGAAACTAACCTGTAAAAATTCTGTATAGTGCAGATAGAAGAAACTTTTTGAAATTGCTTTCCATGAATCCACTCAGCCACTGTAAAGACCAATTTGCAATAGAAATCAAGCTTGATGTTGAGCCTGAGTCTTGACTCTTGCACCATTATATAGGTAAAAAACTTCCTCACTTGCCTAAATTTATCTATTTTTTGCTCAAATATGGACCAAATCCAGTGAAAAAACTTCCCCAATTGATTAAATCTCCACATTTTACTCAAACAATTGTCCACAAATCCAAATCCAGGACGAACTATGTCCAATTTACCCCAATTGAGGTCGAAGTAAGACCAGTTTACATAAATATTCATAAATCCCGGTGAAATAGCAAATTTTTAATCGTATTATCCATAAATCCTGGGCGAAATACCAATTTTTCAAGCTATTATCCAAAAATCCGGCGAACAATCTTCATTTCTCCTCCCAATCGGAAAAAATCGGGCGAATTTGGGCAAATATCTCCTCATAAACGAAAAAATTCAGGCGAATGTGGGAAAAAATAAATAATTTCGTGGGCTAATATTCCTTTTCTAGATTTTCCCTAAATTGGGATGAATGCAATTTACCTTGGGACATCAATATACAAAATAAATAATGGGCGAATTTATTAAATAAAATAATAACATTTTAATATAAAAATTCGCCCACTTTTTTTTTGGGTAACCCTTAAGATTCGCCATTGGGTTATAATTCGCCCCTAAAATCATCCCTAGCACTTGAAGCATACAGTTGATTATGGGCTCAAGTATCGGGAGAATCAGAAGATTAACCCGGAAGGTTATGTGGATTCAGATTGGGCAGGTAGTGCCATTGATAGGAAGATCAATTGAGGGTGTTGCTTCAGTATGGGATCAAGTATGATCTCGTGGTTTAGCAGGAAGCAATCCCATGTGGCACTGAGTATTGCCGAAGTAGATTATGTTGTAGCTTGTTTGGCTATTTGTGAGGCAATGTGGCTTAGGAATCTACTATCTAATTTGTTTGATCTCTAGTTCGAAGCTACTTGCATATATTGTGACAACGATATTTGTGTAAAGTTTTCAGAGAACCCAGTGTTCCATGACAAGTCGAAGCATATCGAGATCAAATATAACTATATCAGGGATGTGGTGCAGAGAGGAGCAACGAAACTCCATTATGTTGCAACAAATGAGAAGATAGCTAATGTGTTAACCAAACCATTAGCTAGAGTGAAGTTTGAGTACTTTAGGGAGAAGCTTGGTGTTTTCTAGATCGAGGTTCCCTCCAAAGGGAAGTGATGAGTCCATGAGCTTTTCTGAAATGGTTGATGTGTTCATCCCATGGTCATATATAAGTGCAGATCCATTCTAATATGACTGCGGGATGTGTTCATCCCACATGACCATATATAAGTGCAGAGCCTTTCTTACATGGTTGATGTGTTCATCCCATGGTAAGATATAAGTGTTGAACCTTTCTTACATGGTTGATGTCTTAATCCCATGGTAAGATATAAGTGATGAGCCTTTCTGACATGGTTGACGTGTTCAGCCCATGGTCAGATGTGAGTGTTGTTGAAAGCTAGTCTTTCACATACATTCAAGCATGCAGTACATGCTCATACACAACCATCAAAGACCCATACTTGGGAAGGGACATCCAATCCACCTTTGTATTCATATTTGATGCTTATTTATACATTATGAAATAGGTTGGGGTGGTTGTACCCACTCTAACTACTCATTTGTTAATATCCATTATCCTTTAAACTATATAATTACATGATGACATTTAGGAGGTAAGTGGCCCCCTCTACATCTCCCCCATAATCAAAACATTTCTTCATCCCGAAGAGAACAAAGAAATATGAATCAACATCCCAGGTCTCTGCTACTACTGAAGTAGTCCTCACTATGCATCAACCATGCATACCAGTCTGCATAGGTAACTCAGCTGCAACAGTCGCCATCTCGATAAGAAAACACATGTGTACAAGGCTCTACTGTGACTGGTTACTCTTTAGCCTCCATCTTCAATATGATAGTAGTCCATCGAAGTCTCATCCTCTCACAACAGCAAGAAACCATCTTCTTCCATAACGAGGTCTTTTGGTTTAAAGCCTCACCCTGGCTCATCTGACCGGCATCTCCATTGGTTCAGGCATGTGAGGCCTTTTGTCTCTTCAACTTTCTATGTCATTTCTATGTGTTCTGGCTTTCTGAGGTCACAACCTAGGAACAGTTTCAACATTTTGATAATGAGGGGTACATTGTCATCATGTCTCATTGAAGCACTTTGCTGTGTAGGTGAATGATATCTACTTGAATGTGGTCGTCATCTTTTGAAATTCCTACCAAATTGTGTGATGCCTGCTTATGTGCATTCATGTGCATAACCGACTTCTTATAGTTCAACTATCTTACCCTAACTTGACTTACAAAATTTGGCAAGATACCAACTTGATTTACATAAAGTGGAGGGGATCACCTGCCTCAAAAGAGACTCACGTTTAACCCCCTCTTGACTTCAAAAATTTAAAGGAGAGTCACATCAACCTAATGAATTCTATATTGATCATAGACTATACGTGACAAATAATCGACCTCGACTAGAATGACTCAACATGGACATCGACCAAAATACAATGTCGACCAAAGTTTACATATGACTTCATCAACTATCAATTGAAAATTAGCATCGACCAAACAATTGAACTATGCTTTTATAAAATAATATTTTAGACTTCTTTTCTTTTATCTAATGGTTGACTTTATCAAAAATTATAAAGAAATGTTAAGAACAACAAATTGAGATTTTATGGTCTACTGCGAAACTGATTGATGAGTGATTTTGACCGAAAATTGTACTAGTAAGCAATCCAATAGCTGATAGTCGAACGGTATTTCCAGGAATTTAACCGATTAAAAATATTTTTGTTAAGATGGCATGCTCTTTTAGCACTTGGACATTAATATAAAATTATCATCAGATAAGAATAATGTTACCTCTCATCAAAGTGATCTTCTGCATGTCAACTGGTGGAAACGTTGTCACAAATGTCTATTAATTTGTGTAAAAGGGAATAACTAACAATTTTTTAAAACATCACAAGAATAATGATTTAGAAAAGAAGAAAACATACTTCTAATGAAAAGAATAATGATTTAGAAAAGAATAAAACACACTTTCCAGTCCTTACCATATTTGTTTCGTCATATATCAATTTCCTGCCAATTAATGTGGGATGGTCCTTGAAGGTAGGCTGTCTGACTACTAGTTACTCTTCCTTATAAATCATGAAATGAAAAACTATGAAAAATTGCAAATTGCTGAATCACAGTGCATCCTCACATGAGTGATACACATGCTAGACATGGCCAGAAAGCTCCTTCTATAGTTCTCCATCTAATCACATCCTCTATCTCCTAATAATTATACAAGTGTGTTGCAAAATTCTTGTCATGTTCAAATTCTTAACCAAATTCCATTTCAATTTATGTCGTAAGTGTTGCTTGCTATAACTGAAAAATGATTCCAGTTGGCAGTTACTTGACATAAAAAAATAACCACAGGATTTATTGATTGTCAACATCAATTCATGGTGCAAGGAGTACCTGAATTGGTGGATGATGAAATACAGTCCAGGAATTCATACAAAGAACATGTAAACAAGATCCTATGATCTGTTGATGCAATTAACTAGGAGGTCACCCAAGGGAAATTGATTCTTATGCACCTTGGATCCTAGTTGCAAAGTTCAAACCTAGTACCAAACAATAGGCATCCATAGGTTGACAAGATAGGAAATTTTGCCTAGGGTTTCCTCCTGTTACCCCCCTATTTGCATAGGGCGTTCTCCTCTAGTGTGGAGCAATATTTGATGGAATCTCAGCTCCTATGAGCCAAAATTCTGATTTCTGATCACTAAGAACCACACTCAATGAAACACAAGCTGTCTAGTTATCTCATGTTTTCAATCACCAAATTAGGTTCTAGGTGAATTGAATAGCATTTAGTCAGCAACAAAATGACTGTCAAGTACCTCCTTGTCTCCACAAACCTAAATCCCCCATATTTTCCCTTGTATTCTTGTTGCTTCCAACAAATAACCAAGACCATCCATAGCTAATACATATAAATATGGCCTAAAAGGGAAAGCTCCTCAGCTTCTTGCATGTGATCAAGAGTGTAGGGTCCAAAAATATTCTGAAAGCCCAAACCAAATCCTTTTCTTATTCTTAGTATTTTACTTAAGAGTAAGCTACATGTTCTACATTTTGCACTCTTTTTCCGACGATTTTTAGTATTTACTTATAAAAAGATATGTTTCATCATGTTTGATTAGAAGCATCTTTCTAGTTAGTACTTTAATTATTCATTTATTTTCAGAGTCTTCTAACATGTATTGCTCTAAACCCATTGGTATAATTGCTTCTTATAAAAAATATTCTTTAATTGATTTTATTAAACTGGGGCTAATATTTGCTGATAGGCATCAACCTTGGGAAGTCCATAGTTAGTTACTAGATGATTGGAAAATATCACAAGAGGGGAAATAACCTTTCGATTAGGACTTATGGGAGATGCATTTGTTGTGGGCCAGGTTCCCAACATAAGTCCAATACTTGCATCCCAAGTTTACATAGGTTGAAAATTTCTATGATTTGAAGGAGTGGTCAAAGCCAGATGCCATTGGCTATAAATCCATATGCTTGTATTTTTTCATTAGATAGTGGATGCATTGATCACAATGTTTACGTAGCATTGGCCATAGTTTTTTAAATTTTGGAACAAAAATGCTTTGGAACATCCTTGTGTAGCGAGCGAGTCCCTTTGCATTCTGGTATAATTGAAAATGGACTGTGACTGGATTACGACTCACAACACTCTTGAACAATCTCTTCGGCTAAGAAATCACCATTAGGAGGATCCTGCCCCCAACAGCCTGCTTGCACAGAGAGACACTCCACCGAGGGGAAAAACATGTCTCAGCGCCTCCGTTGTACCATTAAATCAAGACCTCGTTGACATTTGACACGGTTTTGTCTTGAAAATTACAAACATGCATACATATGCAAATGTGGTCAAATTCAGTTGAAATCAAGCTGCTTGAGATTCATGGGATAAATAACTAGTCTAATACTCATTACCAATTTCGTACATAAAGCATATAGCATGAACTTCAAAGGAAATATGATCTGATTCCTAGATCCTCCCCAATGGGTTATACCTCTAATCGTCGAACCCTCAAATATCCTATGAAAAATCCTATAGACAAAACACCTCACTCTTCTTCAACTCTTAAAACTAATAGTCTACCCAAGGATCATATTCGAGATATTATCAAAACCTAACATGCAAATCCTACTGATAAAAATACACCCAAAAAAGATGAGCATGATTTTAAAGAGTCTGAGAGATCATCTTTCAATCCTGAGCAAGAATTGAGTAAACTTAAGATCCCTATCCCATTGTATGAGTTAGTAAAAAATTCTTACATATCAAAAGAAAATTGATAGGTTACTTCACCATGTTGAAACCTATGATAAGAAAGATACCATTAACCTAACTAATGAATCCCCTGCAATCTAATGTGGTCCTCATACCAATGACAAGGAGGAACCATCTTCCCCTTATGTCACACTCAGTTTACAAGATAAATTTTTTCATAACTGTATGCAATATTTTTGGGCTTCTCATAACCTTACGCCTAAAATTATCATGGAATGGATGGGGTTGGACATAACTAGGCCATATCATAGCCTTTACAGTTCTGATTGTAGGAATTTCAAATTTTTGCGAATGATAACAGACCTCATGGTTACTTTGGATCAGTTACCTACTAAGAGTATATTAATGGATGTAGTGGTGGAAAATGTACCAGCTACATACATCATTATATTTTCTAGAAGCTAGGCTAATAAGTTGGGAGGTACCATGCATATGGATATGAAATATGCCACTATTCCAATGTTTGCAAAAGAAACCAAATGGTTGTATAGAGAGGCTAAGTTCACGTATGTTGTAATTGACCAAAATAGTCCAAATAACTATCCTCTCTACATCGATGAAGAAGACATGGGTTGTTTCATTCTCTCTCTTTATATGAATCTATTGAGGATGAAGGGTTCAAATATCAAGTCATGGAACCCACCGAAATCCAAAATAACAAATTATGGAAATTCTTTTTTGACAGCGCCTTTGCAGTGTATAAGAGATGAGTTGGGAGAAGGGGTCTTGCTACTTTCCCCATATCACGATAAAATTAATATGTCATATAATTTGGAGTTTAAACCTACCAATAATGTTTATTGAGTATGAAGCACTCATAATGTTTATTGAGTATGAACCCTAATCCCAAGTTCACTTTCCAAATCCTTCTTCAAGAAGTTGTGAGAGGCACCTGAGTCTACCGATAATTGTAGTGGTATTTCATTGTTGAGAAAGTTCACATAACACAACTAGTTGACACTCAGCCTTTGGTTTCCCCTAAGGAACCAATCCTTTTCAAGGACCTCTTTAAGAGGAATTGTGCCCTTTCATTTTCAAAATAGTTTTGCAGTATGCGTTTGCAAACAAACTCTGAAGCAATAGCAGTAGTACGTATACATTCATTAACTAACAACTGCTTGTAATGTTTTTATATGCAGGGATGGATGACTGTTAGAGTACCCTAAAGGGGGGTATTATAAAATGCAGACCAATTATAGGATGGGCAGCAACTGAAAGGGCTGCCCTTTGGGTTGATAAGGCATTGGACAAGGCCTTAAAAGGGTAGACCGCAGGTAGAAGGAAGTTAGCAGAGGTCTGTTCTAGACCTAGAGGAGGGGCCAAGGCACTAAAAAAGAAACCCAAGAATTTTTAAGGAGTGGCCGTGGGCTATAGCATATACAACCTGAAGCTTACACTTGTGCTAAATATGATAGACTTTGAGTATTTGTTTGAGGTGTAGACATATGCCTAAAAATTTTCCATTGGAGAATTTTGATCACAGGACGGTCATCTTGTATCCTATGATAATATGAAGCTATAGGATTGCAAGTGGAGGCACCCCATTCATGAAAAATATATGACTATATTTGTGCATTTCCTTGTTAGTTTTTCATCACATTTAAGCTAGCATTATGATCTTAGGATCTTTTCACTGAGAGAATAACAAGCACAGCAATAAAACACAAGCACATCACAAGATACAAGAGACACAAAGAGTTTTCCTCGGGGAAACCATAAAGGATAAATCCCCGCAACTTCCTCTAAGATAGAATCAACACCAAAATAGTAAGAGATCTCCCAAAATAGCAGTAGTCTTCTGTCTTCTGTCTAGTCCCAAAATTTCCTTCTCCAGTAGTGTGCCACACTTGGGAGAGCAAGTGATGTATTTCATAAGTGATAAATAGAGAAACTCTCACTCTCTATTTATATTCATCCGTTCACTTGAATTGCCTTTTCACACGTAGGCTCAACCTAATGATTACTACTCGAGCCTACACCTTAACTAGTGTATAATAACTCAAGTGCCCCGAAACTGTGGGGACTTACCTAATGACTTGATATGACTTTATTACATTATTAATCCTCCCGATCGAAACATCGGGGCATGACCACATGACTCAAATACATAATAGAGACGTCCCAAAATAAACATCGGATTACAATATATAAGATACATAGAAGAATACATTCCGAAGTTACATATACATCAACACTCCCTCTTAACTAGGAAGGTATTATTTCAACACAATTTTCAGCATTGGTCTTCTTCTTTGTATCAACTGGATCATCTCGTCTTCAAGTCATCATTGGATCTGGATCATCTCTCGATCTAGATCATCATCGAACATCATCTCTAGATCTGGATCATCTCTTGATCTGGATCATCATCACTGGACTGGATCTGGATCATCACTCGATCTGGATCATCTCTCGTTCTGGATCATCATCACTAGACTGGATCTGGATCATCACTCGATCTGGATCATCATCACTGCTAGATCATCATTACTGGATCTAGATCATCACTCGATCTGGATCAACACTGGTGCTATCTCATGATTCTTCTCATCGTAGGAAGTTCTACAGAGCCAGCCCTTTTTCACGCTGGTTGTAGTCCTACCCTCATGTAGGTCTTCACCCAGCACTTACATCTGACCTGTTTGTCAGAAAGGCATGCCCAACACTCACATCTGATCATGTAGTAAACTACAATCCCATCAGAAAGGCCCAGCACTCACATTCACCAGCATGATAGGACACACCTACTATCATCTGTGAAATGGATCAGCACTTACAACCACCAGCATGATAGGACACACCTATTATCATCTGTGGAAAGGCACAGCACTCACATCCACCAGCATGGTAGGACACACCTACTACCATCTGTGGAAAGGCTCAGCACTTATAATCACCAGCATGGTAGGACACACCTACTACCATCTGTAAAAAGGCTCTGCACTTACAATCACCAGCATGGTAGGACACACCTACTACCATCTGTGAAAAGGAACTGCACTTACAGTCACCAGCATGATAGGACACACCTACTATCATCTGTGACAAAGATCAGCACTTACATCCATCCAGGTGGGAACACATCCTGCTCATAATGATGGAAGGGCATGCACTCATATCTGATCATGAGGGGAACACATCCTAGCAATCATATCAGAATGGTCCCCAGTCCTCCTCGACTAAGCTTCCTGGTAACTGACCAGGTGCCTCCATTCTCCTAGATAATGGCAGTTTCCCTTACATCCGACCTGCTCGTCGGAATGGCCAACACTCACATCTAACATGGAAGGAACTTAATCCTTTAGCCATGAATAGAATGGTTCAACCCTTACATCTGATCAAGTGGGAACACATCCCTCTATCACATCAGAATGGCTACTCAGTTCTTACACTGAGTGTTCCTGGTAACTAACTAGGTGCCTCCATTCCTAGAATGACAATTGCTCTTACATATGTCCTACTCGACAGAATGGCCAGCACTCATATCTAACATGGAAGGGAGCAAACCTACCACCATGATAGAATGGCTCAGCCCTTATATCTGACCTACTCATCAGAATGGCTATGGATCTCAGCACTCATATCTGACATGGAAGGAACGAATCCTCTCACCATGACAGAATGGCTCAACCCTTACATTTGACCATGGAAGGAACCATGTCAGAATGGCTATGGGTCTCATCACTTTCTCTGGGAGGAAGCCTCAATCTGGAGAACAAAAAGTCTCTCTCTGAAGTACTCAAACTTCATCCTAGCTAATGGCTTCATCAATACATCAGCTATCTGTTCCTCCGTCGCAACATACAGGAGATTCACTACTCCTCTCTGCACCATATCCCTGATATAGTGATACTTGATCTCGATATGCTTTGACCTGTCATGAAACACTGGATTCTCTGACAACTTCACACAATTTTGGTTGTCACAATGTATACAAGTAGCATCTAACTGGAGATCAAATATATCAGACAGTAGCTTTTGCATCCATACTGCCTCACAACTAGCTGAACAAGCTGCGACATACTCTGCTTCAGCTAGACTCAGTGCCACACAGGATTACTTCCTACTAAACCAAGAGATCACACCTGATCCCATACTGAAGCAACATCCTGAAGTACTCTTCCTGTCGATGGCACTACCTTCCCAATCAGAATCAACATAACCTTCCAGGTTAATCTTCTGATTCGCATCGTACTTGAGCCCATAATCAATTGTACCCTTCAGGTACCTCAGAATATGCTTTGCAGCTGTCAAGTGGACACTCCTCGGATCTGTCAAGTACTGGCTCAAGGTGTTCATAGCAAAGCAAATGTCTGGTCTCATGTTCATCAGGTACATCAATGACCCAATCATCTGACGATACATCGTAGCATCAACCGACTCTGACGAAGCATCACTCAATAGCTTCAGGTTCGATGCCATAGGTGTGGCCATCGCCTTGCAGTCCATCATCCCGAACCTCTTCAGGATCTCTACTGCATACTTCCCTTGTCCAAGGAAGATCCCATCTGTACTCTGCCACACCTCCATACCTAGAACAGTAGTGCATCGACACATAACAGGAGCATCACTGGTCTTCCACCTTCAACCTTGTTTCAAAGGTTGGAATCCGCTTCACTCTCAGTAAAGCCTAGAATCATCAGTAATCTTCCCATCCTGTCGTACCATGTCGAACCTCAGGATCTTCTGCAATCACTCCCTCTAAAACAGAGCATCATACTCCCTCTGTCTTCTGTACTCTATGCACTGAAACATTCTGTACTGGAGTGACAAGTAGTATCCATCTAGGATCACTGGATACTAAGATCCTCTATCTTGAACTTCTTCAAAAGTTCATCTTGCACCCATCTGTGAGCTTGTGATCCTCTATCAACCTTGTATCAAAGGTTAAGATATTCATCAAGCTCATCATGTATGTGTTATCCCATGGGTGTCTTCTGAACTCGTACAAGGCCTTCTTTCATTTGCACACATGATTATGCATGTCATGTGACTTCACTTCTATTAGCTGTAAATGTTTCTTTGTAGACTATGCCTTCTCTTCATGAGAAGCCTCATGCTACAAATCTTGCTTTGTATCCCACGATGTTTCCATCTACTGCATGATGGAACTACGAAATTCTCTTCAGTTCTCGATACTATGCCCAGACATCATTCTTCTTGAACTGATCTTCCCTTTCTTCTTGGTGGCTGGAAGGTTCTGCATCAATGATGTCACTGCACTCATCATATTATTCTTTGTCTTTGAACTGTCGTCACTTGTTCTTCGGAACAAGTTTTCATTCTTCTTTGCTTGTAGGTGATTATGTATGCGATCTTTCCGAC
>LPNX010446895.1:0-16026 GCA_001517045.1 Pseudotsuga menziesii | reverse complement strand
CAAGAGTTGAGTTCTTCATATTCCTCATTGATTGAGGGATCTTCTTTGGATGGCGATATCTTGATATTCAATTGCACCCCTCTTCTCTTCTCTTCTTATTATTCAAGCTTCTTCTTCTTCCCAAAGTTTACTGAAAGTAATCACTTCCTTCTGGAACACATTCCTTGAATGAATTCCACGATCCTAGGAGGTCATTCAAGGTGGCCATCATCACTTCTGCATTCTTCACTTTTTTTTTCTTTTACCACTTCAAGTTGTTCTTGATTTGAGAGACTCTTATGAATGCATGGTCTCTGCATTCTAGATCTTCACATTCTTCAACTGGATTCTTTGGGTCATATTCTGATTTTTTTTCTTCCATTCAAATAGCTTGAAATTCTATTCTTCCGTTCTGCAACCCCATTCTGTTGTGGATTATAAGGAGTTGACAAATCCCCCTTAATCCCTGCTTCTTTGCATAGCTCTTTGAATTCATTCGAAGTGAATTCTCCACCATTATCTGAACGAATGGTCTTTATCTTCTTTTCAGTATGGTTCTTGATCAAGGCTTTGAATTCCTTGAACTTGCTGAACACTTCATCTTTGTTTTTCATAAAGTAAATCCATGTCTTTCTAGAAAAATCATCAATAAGAGAAACATAGCATGCATACCCGCTTAGTGATTTTGATGACATTGGACCGCGTACATCGGAGTGGATGATTTCTAGAATGCCTTTGGCTTTGCTTTTGCTGCTAGGAAATGTCTTCCTTGTATTCTTCCCTTTCTCACATCCTTTGCAAACTCCATCATGCTTTGTTTGGAATGCAATAGGTAGTGCTATGTAGTGCACATGTGCAAGCCTTCTATGCTAAAGCTCATTTGGCTCTACCGTATCATGGATCAAGGCTTGTTTTGGATGACCCTTCAATTTGTACAAGCCTCCTTCTTGTTCTCCAATCACTACCGCATCATCAATTTTCTTTCCTTTTGGCCACATGATGACTTTACCATCGATGAATGCAACCCACATTCCTTTTGCATCCAAGGCTGAAATGGATAGAAGATTCTTCTTAAGTCCTGGAACAAACAATACTTCTTTCATTGTTAGAGACTTACCAGAGTCTAGATCATATGAATATTCCCCACTACCTTTTATTGGATATTGGTAGTCATCTCCTAGTTTCACCTTGTGAGGTGATTTATGTGTGACAGTCTTACAAAGGATTCCTTGAATCCCGTCATATGTTTGGAAGCCCCACTGTCTATAAGCCAATCATCATTTCCATGAGTAACGTTACCTGTGGGAGCTGATATTAGAACATATTCATCCTCGCTTGAATAATCTTCACTTTCATATATGGATCTCTTTCTGGATGGTTCATCATCCTCTATAGCATGAGCATGATGTCTTCTTTGGCCTCGTCTCCCTCTGAAACTGGAACCTCTATACTCATGTAGGTGTCCAATCCAGTTTCTTCAGAGAGATCAAATACTTCTATGCTTGGAAGTTGTCAACTTCACCAAGCTTATCATCAAGCTATTGTGATAGATCATATTGAAATGAGAACCTCAAATGGAAATACAAAAGAATAGATCTTACTGATTTAAGGTGTCCGTCCTTGTCCCAGAGTTCGCTGATCTAGGGTTTGTTGCAGAAACCCTAATTTTCAAAACTTGGAAAATTTCAGATCTGGTTGGACAAATAGATAGATCTCTTCAAATGGAGCTGTCCAATGTACTCCTTTTCTGAAAACAGTGGAGGGAAGCTCCCGAAATAGGAAGCCCTAATTTACTGATTTCTTCTGCAGAAATTCCTATTACTATTTCTATGATATCTCTGAAATTACTAATCCTATGTGTCTGAAATTTCTCATGGAGGTAACCTCGCATGTCCCTGATCTAACACCATAGGTTTCATCAGAATTGGTTTCACCATTTTGGATTTATGATCCTTTTCCAAAGGTGACCTGTTACAGGACTGTTCAGAACAACAAAGTTGTATGGAATTCCACGTGTCATTGGTTCATCTTCTGAGTCTGATATTAAGAACACTGAAATTAAAATCTATTCCCTTTCTGGAACATCTTCAGGAATTCAATTTTGACCTCTGTAGCTCAATATATTGCAGATCTCCCCAGATGTCCTGTTCAGGGATGAATTCTGGAAGAGGCTAGAAGCCTAACTTGGAGAGATCATATCTCCTGGAGTACAGTGAATCGGAGTCTGATTTTTGGACACAGGATTCATCACGATTGTGTATTTGGCCCCTCCAACTTTCAGCTTTTGAGACTTCTTTAATATCAGAATATAGTGACTATACCAAAACTTAGCAGTTTTAGTATTTACGGTTTCTCCTAGCTCAAGGTCAAACTAGGGTTTGAATTTCCTGGAGTTTTACCCAACCAAATTTCTTGATCCAGGTATATAAACTTCGGTTTTGATGAGGAGAATAACCCTATGCTGGTCTCACTCAAAAATTCATCTTCTGTAGAAAGCCCTAATTTTCGCATCAAAGACTGAAAATGCTCGAAATCAAATTCCACTTCGACAAAAAGATGCGCCCTTCAATGGGGAGTCATCTTAGCATACTTTTGCTGAAAATATGTGGAGGAAGATCCACAAAATAGAAAGCCCTAGTTCCTGTAGCTGCACAATGTCTTCTTCTTAGGTTAGCTCTGATACCATGTTAGTTTTTCATCACATTTAAGCTAGCATTATGATCTTAGTATCTTTTCACTGAGAGAATAACAAGCACAGCAATAAAACACAAGCACATCACAAGAGACAAGAGACACAAAGAGTTTTCCATGGGGAAACCATAAAGGAGAAAACCCCGCAACTTCCTCTAAGATAGAATCAACACCAAAACAGTAAGAGATCTCCTAAAACAGCAATAGTCTTCTCTCTTCTGTCTAGTCCGAAAATTTCCTTCTCCAATAGTGCGCCACACTTGGGAGAGCAAGTGATGTATTTCACAAGTGATAAATAGAGAGACTCTCACTCTCTATTTATATTCATCCGTTCACTTGAATTGCCTTTTCACACGTAGGCTCAACCTAATGATTACTACTCGAGCCTACACCTTAATTAGTGTATAATAACTCAAGTGCCCTGAAACTGTGGGGACTTACCTAATGACTTGGTATGACTTGATTACATTATTAATCCTCTCGAAAGGAACATCGGGGCATGACCACATGACTCAAATAGATAATAGAGACATCCCGGAATAAACATCAGGTTAGAATATATAAGATACATAGAAGAATACATTCCAAAGTTACATATACATCAACATTCCTACAAGCATGGAGGAATTATTTGGGGTAAACCGTTCATTGTGAATATATCAAGTCACTAAACAAGTAGCCCTAGGGGAGAGCCCTAAATGCAAGTCTGTAAGGAGACTCAAACACCGAATAATATCTTCTTTTGGAAGGGTTAGTGATCAGTGCCTTAATGGAGTCAAGAAGAAGACATACTATATGGACAAATATGAACCTCGTAAATGCAATCAATAAGTCAACTTCAAGGAAAATATAGAATGATAATGTTATGCCAAGGTTATGCAAGTAGTTAGCAAAAACATTAATCGTCAAGTTTATCAAAAACTTAGGCATTGCATGACCATCAACTACTATTTATCATCATTCGTGTATAACCATAGACAAATTGGAGTGTGGTATGAGTACAAATATGGCAGCCCAATAAACAGTAATAAAGAAATCAGTAAGCAGATGTATCTAGTGAAGTCATATGCATACCCATTTATCCACCATTCATTATTAATTTAAACATAATATAGATGGCAGTTACATGTAATTTAGCAATACATGATATTCAACAATTATTGGTCATTTTCCAAAGTATTTATTAATTAGTATTAGGTCTGTCCATAAAATAGAATTCAGTACGCGTTTGCAAACAAACTCTGAAGCAATAGCAGTAGTACATATATATTCATTAACTAACAGCTGCTTGTAATGTTTTTATATGCAGGGTTGGATGAGTGTTAGAGTACCCTAAAGAGGGGTATTATAAAATGCAGACTAAGTATAGGATGGGTAGCAACTGAAAGGGTATGGGGTGGAGTTACGCTTCTATCAATGCTACTATGCACTAGTGCTCAAGGATATGGGGTGACTACAAAACATCGTAGGATGCTAGAAGGTGAAATTTTAGAGTAGAATCTGTAGAATTGTTCAATCCCTCTGGTTCCTAAGGTCCATGGTTAACAATGGTAAACTTTAGTTGTTTGATTGGTTGTTAACAATGATATACAAGGTGAAATTCAAAGTAGGATCTACGAAAATTTTCAATCTTGTTTGGGACTGATATATCCTGGTTCAAACTATGATATTAATTATTTTCATTGTATTTGTGTTATATGTATGAATGTACAGTTTGTGTTCACAATCGCTTGAATGCCTTACATGACTTACAGGTGGTAACAACTATAGGCCTACTCAATTGTTGCTATGCAGGAGAAATCATACCAAAAGGGGGCAGTTGCATGCTGCATCTTAACAATGACACCCAAGACACTTGTGACTTTCACTATGTGGGTAAGTGCAAATAAGTTTAAAGACGAAAGAGCCTGGAGTAGCAATACAACATGAGGTAATCACTTGAATTAGTTCAGAAGGTGCAAATTAACCTCATACTATCACACTTATTATGCTAGAAGAACCACATTAAGGCTAAGAGACGAGCAATAGTTTAAGTAGATGAGTCAATATAATGCATAGAATGGTTTCCTCCCACAAAAGAATCCAACCACTATCCTTTATAAGAGGAGGCATCGCGTGCCAAACCCTTGTGACAATGTTTTGAGACTATTCAAACTCAGAAAGGGAGACATTCAACTTAAAAGAAAAGTAATCCTCATACTGACAATCAGAACCAATGAGCGTACAAGTGGAAATAGAAAAATGATTAGAGCCAATGATAGTGAAGTCCAAATGAATAGAGGGATAAGTAGTAGATGAGAATGTAGCTACATGAGAATTGGAATGGAACCTATCAAGTCTACCTTGATCCAGTGAAAACCAAAAACAGTCTTCAAAGCAGTCCCCACCCTTTTTAGCCAGGAAGAACTTGAAATCATGAAATCCTGAGCATTAGCGGTTATGACACAACTGAAAGGGATGTTTAATACCTGGAATTCATTGAGCTCGCTAATTCTGGTGCTGAACAAAAAATTGCCAAGGAGGATCCCTTTGTTAACTAGAATAGAGGGCTCACTAGTGGATGAGAATGTAGCTACATGAGAATTGGCATAGAACCTATCAAGTCTACCTTTGATCCAGTGAAAACCATAAATGGTATTCAAAGCAGTTGACACCCGTTTGACCTGGGTAGAACTTGAAATCAAGAAATCTTGAGCATTAGCGATTATGCCATACAGCTTAAAGGGATGTTTAATACCTGGAATGCATTGAGCCTGCGCAATCTGGTGCTGAACTAAAAATTGACAAGGAGTATCCCTCTTCACTGCATGTACTACCCATTTGTCACAAAGAACTCCTCCTTGTGCTCTTATGTTAGGGAAGCCCTGGCCCTGTCCCCTTTGGTCTCTTGATAAATTGCAGATATCCCAAGCCACCAAAGGAATCATCTTTCCCATTGATCTCATTGCATGCCTTTTAAATGGAACCATATTCAATTTCTGTGATTTTTGCAATGTACTAGTTTGATGTAGACTTCCACTTTACTCTCGTCATATATGCATGTAATCTGCTGTTATTAAATTGGAACCCATTCTTTCAATATGGTACAACTTTTGATTAGTTCTAATTCCATTATTGTCTCAATTATTTGTTTGTTTACTGGTAAAGGTGGACACCATTGCAAGTAGCTCGTCTTTGGCGCAGACATTGGCTTGAAGGGCTGCTAGCTTGTGGCTCTCAATCTGGTGTATCATGTTTTCTACCATCTCGATATTTAGCCCTACCTCTCATGAGCATTGTGCAAATTGCTAGGTATGAAGATTTATATCTGATGTTAACTATTCAAAGGTACATCATGTATTTAATTAATTAGGAAGAACAGTGCCCAGTTCATCTCCTAAAAGGTATTTGTTGTTGGTTGACCATTAATAAACTAAAATTTAGGAAGAATCTATTTAGAATTATTAATTAGGATAACTATTTTTAAAATATAAATTGAAAGTTCAAGTGAATGGACAGGTTTTGTGCTGTATCTTCTATCAGGTTTTGGAAAGCATGGCATGCTAATATATCTTTTTTTTGTTTCTGTATTTTTTAATTTCAGGTTCTGAATCATTTGGTTCTTTTTGTGGAATATTTTCCATGGATGATAGCTTATCCTTGTAATTAGACTAACCAGGAATTATAGGTCTAAACATGTTTGTGCCCCTAGAATAAGTAATATTGTCCTTTCTGTAAAATGTGCCAGACATCTGACTTTAGATTTTCTCACATTATGAATTAGTCATTTAAGAAGTCTCATAAATTTTAGTGCTGGACAGAGATATACAAAACAGGCCATTCTGTAAGAAACTGATTTAGATGCTCATGTTTCCCTGAAAGCAGTAGTATGTTGTCTTTTGTAAGAAACATTGTCATGGAATGCATTGTCATGAAGAGAGAAATCCATTATCTTTCTTGAGTGATGACAGGATAACATTGATATTTGACAGGGATAACTGAAAGGACAGGTTAGATTCTTAGCTCTTATTTGGAAGGAATGAAAAACTGTATTTTCCCATTCTTTGTATGCAAAGGAAAGATTATACATTTCTCTTCAAATTGATGAAGAAAGATTGTACATTTCTCTTCAAATTGATGAACAACTTGATTGAGTAGTGATCCTCGTGAAGTTTCTTTGTAAATCTCACAAAATGCAAGATGTTGCTGGTTGACAAAGATGATGCTATTGGGAGGGTATGTACAAGAAATAGAAGTAGTACAATGTACATATATATTCATTAACTAGCAGCTGCTTGTAATGTTTTTATATGCAGGGTTGGATGACTGTTAGAGTACCCTAAAGGGGGGTATTATAAAATGCAGACCAAGTATAGGATGGGAAGCAACTAAAAGGGTATGGGGTGGAGTTACACTTCTATCAATGCTACCATGCACTAGTGCTCAAGGATATGAGGTGACTGCAAAACATCGCAGGCTGCTAGAAGGTGAAATTTTAAGGTAGAATCTGTAGCATTGTTCAATCCCTCTGGTTCCTAAGGTCCGTGGTTAAGAATGGTAAACTTTGGTTGTTTGATTGGTTGTTAACAATGATATACAAGGTGAAAATTCAAAGTATGATCTATGAAAACTTTCAATCTTGTTTGGGACTGATATATCCTGGTTCAAACTATGATATTAATTATTTTCATTGTATTTGTGTTATATGTATGAATGTACAATTTGTGTTCACAATTGCATGAATGTCTTACACGACTTACAAGTGGTAACAACTGCAGGCTTACTCAATTGTTGCTATGCAGGAGCAATCATACCAAAAGGGGGTATTTGCAGACTGCATCTTAACAATGGCACCCAAGACACTTGTGACTTTCAATATGTGGCTAAGTGCGAATAAGTTTAAAGAGGGAAGAGTCTGGAGTAGCAATACAACATGAGGTAATTTTTCACTTCATTATAGAACCTAAGGTAATTTTTCAATTCACTAGGGTTTATGGATCTTGGTATCTCGGTGTACATGCAAGAACAAAAAGATAACTTGAGTAGAGACTAAATTTATTTACAGTATTTAGTATTCATTCTTGCTATTGTAATTTAAATAGTGAAATTTTTGAAATTTTGTTTTCCAGAAATTATGCAATAAAATGTTTCTTACTTCCTCACCTGATTAGAATTGACTTGAGCAAGAATACCACAGCTAACTCATGCTAGCAGCATCAACAACAACTATTGTTGGATATGTTGAAGAAGAATAAGCACCCATATGAAAACATAGGGAAGAACCCATGGACAAGTGGCAACATAGGAAAGAACCCATGGACAAGTGGCCTTTCTCTCAAGCTGACAATTTACAGTTAGCAGACCACCTTGGCTCCCTGGTCAACAAATGCAGTGTAAATTATTTGGCTGAGAGCAAACCATTACCATTCCTAAGAGAGAAATCCATTATCTTGCTTAAGCAATGGTAGGATAACATTGATATTTGACAGGGATAATTGAAAGGACAGGTTGGATTCTTAGCTCTTATTTGGAAGGAACGAAAAACTGTCTTTTCCCATTCTTTGTATGCAGAGGAAATATTGTACATTTCTCTTGAAATTGATCAACAAGTTGATTGAGTAGTGATCCTCATGAAGTTTCTTTGTAAATCTCACAAAATGCAAGATGTTGCTGGTTGACAAAGATGATGCTATTGGGAGGGTATGTACAAGCAATAGTAGTAGTATAATGTACATATATATTCATTAACTAACAGCTGCTTGTAATGTTTTATATGTAGGGTTGGATGACTGTTAGAGTATCCTAAAGGGGGGTATTATAAAATGCAGACCAAATATAGGATGGGCAGCAACTAAAAGGGCTGCCCTTTGGGTTGATAAGGCATTGGACAAGGCCTTAAAAGGGAATACCAAGGGTAGAAGGAAGTTAGCAGAGGTCTTTTCTAGACCTAGAGGAGGGCCCAGGGGCCAAGGAACTAAACAAGCATCCCAAGGATGTTTAAGGAGTGGTCGTGGGCTGTAGCATATACAACCTAGAGCTTACACTTGTGATAAAGATGCTAGACTTTGAGCAATTGTTTGAGGTGTAGACATATGGAAAGCGTTTCTATGGGGTATTATAAAATACAGACCAAGTATAGGATGGGCAACAACTGAAAGGGATGCCCTTTGGGTTGATAAGGCATTGGACAAGGCCTTAAAAAGGCAGACCGAGGGTAGAAGGAAGTTAGCAGAGGTTTGTTCTAGAACTAGAGAAGGGGCCAAGGCACTAAACAGGAAACCCAAGGATGTTTAAGGAGTGGCCATGGTCTATAGCATATACAACCTGAAGCTTACACTTGTGCTAAAGATGCTAGACTTTGAGCAGTTGTTTGAGGTGTAGACATATGCCTAAAAATTTTCCATTGGAGAAGTTTGATCACAGGAGGGTCATCCTGTATCTTATGATAATATGAAACTATAGGATTGCAAGTGGAGGCACCCCATTCATGAAAAATATATGACTACATTTGTGCATTTCCTACAAGGCTATAAGCATGGAGGCATTATTTGGGGTAAACCGTTCATTATGAATATAGACAACGTTGCAACAAGCTACATTGTGACACAACTAAAACACTTACCTAAGTAAGAAAGGTGGAAATACTTCTTGGTATAAGAATTCAACATGACCATATAGTATCAACACACTTAATGCAAATTTTAATGCCTTGAGAAAACAGGCACAACTCACATCCTTAGGGGAAGATGAGTTGCCAGTGCCAACATGATGGCATGCGTAGGTTTTTACTGACTTGCATGTGTAAATCATGGATGGATTGCATTGAGACCCATCAATGATAAACATCATGAAGCAGGTGAATGAGGGTAATGTAAGGAAGTTTTGGGTAGACAAACAGCTTCTGCACTTTGGAAACCACATCTATATATCTAAGTCATCAAATATTAGGAAGGAGTTCTTAAATGAATGCCATGATTTTCCTTGGGATAGCCACCTAGTGACAATGAATAATGATGGAATTCTTGGAGAGAGGATACCATTATGAGTAGATGCACAAGGATGTAGAATAGTATGCCATGACTTGTCTTCTGTACAAACAAGACAAGGAAGATATATAAATGAAGGCTGGCCCATTACAAACTTTGTTGTGTCTAAGAGACCTTAGGAAAGCGTTTCTATGGAGTTCATCACCCATATGTCATATTTACAAGGGTACACTGGAATCGTTGTGGTTGGGGACATATTTTCCAAGTATTCCATCTTCATGCCAATGAAGATACCTTGTGTTGTGGAAAAATTTGTGAAGTTGTTCAAAACTGTTGTAAGTATTGGGGTTTTCCCTTGAGTATTGTGTTCGACATGGACACAAGGTTCACCAAGAGGTTTGAACATAGTTGTTTAAGCTTTTTGGGACCAGTCACCAATCTATTGATGATTTCAAGATACCACCCACAAATCCATGGGTAGACATAGTGCATAAATGGCCTGTTGGAGGACTTCCAAACAAACTGAAAGCCTCCTTGAACTCAGAGATCTATTCCTCTATTAGCTTGTCCATCATTTTCACGTAATGGAAAAGTATGGCGAACTCCGAATTAATAAGCATATATAATAGAAAGTCTTTTTGCTTACAACACCATATATCCCATACTAGCTAGACTTATAAAAAAAAAAGAACATTTAACAAATGCAGCAAATTAGCTGGGCATGGTAAACATAAATCCAAAACAGATTTGAAGCTCTATATATTTATGACGTCTTCCTATGGGACTCCTTACCGCTGATATCTTCCCCCTAGGGTGACATTGTTTCATATCTTAATGAGAAAAAATACTATTTATGAGCGAGCTACTCCATCCCATTTACAAAGCTTGGAACTGAATCAATCAAATCAACTGAAGTGGGTCCACTTGGTCAATTGTAATGTAAGCATATCAAGTACCAAGGAAACAAGACTAGATTTCCCTAAGTCAAAGACTGATCTTACTTTCTTCTGCTTCTCCTTGTTCCTTCTCAAAACAGAACAAAGGAAGAGTCATGACTTCGATCACTACTACATTTTGACCAAAAATACGACGGCTATCATGTCGGATTTTTGACACTTCTCTGTCGCATGAACGACACTTTGATTTTTTTTTAACCGTCAGAAACTTTTCGTCGGTGATCCGACACCTCGGTAACCATCGCTTAAGAGACACATAGGTAACCGTCGCTTAATTTTACAGTGTCGGTTAAGCGATGGAATTTCTTCGACAGTACTGAAATTTTTTAATGAAATAACTCTTCATTCCGTCGGTAAAGCGACAGCAGTTCCATCGGATAAGCAACGGAGTCAACTGGGGCTGTCGTATAAGCGACAGGATATGCCGTCAGTTATGCGACGGATATGGACTATAACTGTCGAAAAAGAGACATTTAGAAACGTCGATTAAATGATGGATAGAAACTATAACTGTCGGAAAAGCGACATTGCTACATGTCGATTAAGCGACAGATAGAAACTATACCTGTCGGAAAAGAGACATTTATTAACGTCGATTAAGCGACGGATAGGGATATGGAGCGTCGGTTAAGCGACGTTTATGAATGTTTAAAAAAAATAAAAACGCCTACAGAAGCGTCGGTTAAGTGACGTCTGTAGGCATTTAAAAAAAAAAAAAATCATTTATCAATAAGGCACATTATTCGCATTTCCTAAAGATCTTTAAACAATTTTCAAGCAGCTTACCAAATGCTAGCCTTTTTCTGAAGGTAGCACACATGTGTTCATATTTATCTGACATAAAACTTCGGGAACCATCCACTTGAGGCATACTTGAATACTGATGTGCAGATGCTAACACGGGTAGTGATGCACCCCTTACATAGTTGCTTTTCAACCCAGGTTGTGCTTTGAGCTGCACATCTTCCCATGGTCCATTTCTATGGCAACCACTTATCAAGTATGGCCTATTCTCTACAAACAAGCGTTTGATGGAGGCTGCTTCAGGTTGTTTTCGACCCCACCTTTCAGAGTGATTATATGGTTCTGATGGCACATGAAATAAGTTCTTGAAGTATGAACAGTGAATCAAACAAAACAACTTAGCACATAACACAGTTCACATGGTTGAGGTTTTCTTGGTGTATAAGATGTTGCTCATATACTATTTCTAAGATTCTAAAACTTATTACAATCAGAACTTTCTCCATTAAGAACCAATGTAGCAGATGATAGGCTGGATGAGTGAAATAAACATGAACCATAAACGCTTGAAAAAATTAAAATAGAATAGAATTCTGAAAGTAGAATAGATGAGCCATAACTCTTACCACAAGGAGCACAGGCAGACAAATTTGATGGGGGAATGTAACTAGAACAGTCTCGGAGAGTTAGGGGCTTGTGCTGATCTGTTGGAGTCCACTCATCTGCCGGTTGTCTATGCTTTCTGCAAAAGGAAAGTAAATGGAGATTTTGTTCGCAGTCCTCATCTGCAGATACAGCACGTCTAGCCTTATCTTCTAGAACCTGCATATAAAGATAGAAATATAAACCACAAGATTTAATAGAAACTGCAATAAAAACAGTACTTGGCAAGCCTAAGGACCAACAGGAATGTAATAATGTGAGATTCATATATTCTTAAAATTCCCAAACCTCGTTATCTCAAAGAAACTAATATAAAAGGGCTTAGTGTAAACCGCAATGCAAAGTCCTACAGCACGTGCACAAAGTGGGTGATAGGCTATACGGCAATTTTGATTAGAACACTGTATGCCCAATAAGAAAAAAGGATCAGTGCACTCAGCTAGAAAAATATCAAACTACAGATAAGCACCCACAGGATATGGAATGTGCCAACTAAAAGATAAACAGAAAACAAACTTGCATGTTTACGTAGTTACTTCCCAGTGACAATGAAAAGATATTTTATCAAACTACATAGAATATAGGATTAAGCCTGCAAGAAGGGATTCAGAAACTGCAAATTTCAAGCCAATATATATAACATCGCATCTCAAAAACATTGATGGAACTGAATCATCTGCCCACCAAAACATCGAACCAAAAATATTCTGCCAAAATCAGCAGAGAAGTCTGGGCCTTGCTTTTAGTTGGATAATCATCACTTTTAAAGAGAATCATAAACTGTGCTGTGCTTTTATCTTGCCATATCATTCACTTGATTTTAAAATACAAGGATACATATAAATCCGAGAACTACAATACCAACATGGTGACCATCTGAAAGGCCTGTATTTTGGCGTAATCTGGCTTACCTAATATTCATTGATAGATTACAATAACTCCTGTAGACCAAGTGGCAGGCCATGGACATTAAACCTTGGATCATTTGCTCATGACAAGAGGCAGTCACAACTCCAATGAATGCTAAAATTAGCATATAGTAATGGTTATAATATATATGATAAAGTTGTAATGTACTTTAGGTTGGCAATTAAGTGATGTAAAATCCCCACATGGATAGCTGATATAATTTTTGTTTTCCACTATAATATTTCATTGATTATTTGGTTAAGCTGTTTCATCAAACAGTTCACCACAATGCTCTAATACCACTGTGGTATCCCCTTTCTAAGTTGCTGATGTGTTTACTGTTTTATTTGGTTCAAGACTTTTGTCAAACAGGTCACATTGACCACAAGGTTTGGCATGCTACTGAATAATTTGCAGCTCTCTCATTGAATTTATCACCAAGAGTCATTCTACATTGCAAGCAATAGATATGGAACCCTTACATACTGTAACAGCAGACTAATATAAGTTTATAAAAGACATATTTGCAAGTAATATCCAGACCTGTAGGTAAGGGTGCCCCCCCTTTTTGATGCTCAAATCACTGATCTTGACACAGCTCCAGAAGTGTCGATATTAATGAACAGTGGCAGCAACAACATCATAGGATATGCCCTTAGTTCTGGTTTGTTCTTTGCAACAATGTATGGCAACTAAACTCAGGTTCAAACCCCCTTTGTAACAGCACTAAACCAGCAGAGATTTATGGCAAGAAACAGGACTGTAGAAGGCAATCTCCTATAATCAAAGATTACTGGATTTGTCACTGTTCAAGGAAGGAAGCCATGATGAAAGAATACAACCCCATAACCTTCAGAAATCATCTCCCAAATAGTTCTTTTCAGAATTTTATAGAAGCAATGTTCAGTGGTAGAGATTGACTATGGATTTCACCCCCTCCTCAAATGCCTCTATGAATCCCACAAATACTAAGTGCGCCCCCATTTCATGGACACGTTACTTTCCGTAGATTTTTTTCCCTAATCATATAAGCAATGATGGATGCGTCCAGCAGTCATTTATAGCCCTTTTGAACAGCATATAGCAACCCCATTTCACAAACAATGAGAAACCCTTGCAAAGCACTCTCGACAGGCAAGTTTGCCCTTCTAAAAATGCATAGAATAAAGAGAAATAGGGTCAAGTTCAGATTACACCACTAATAATGATATTGGCCCATTTTATGAGACAATAAAATTCAGACCCAGGAACTCACATAGAAGTATTTGTGGCAAAATAATATGTCTAAATGAAACTGGCAATATTGTCGGTGACCCTAACCACTTATCAGATACAACACGAATAAAGTACTGGGGAGGAAGAGGTTCATGGATGGGGACAGTGAAGCTCAGATGATGGTCATCTTCAACAAACTGCATTTTTAACATAAAATATTCATGATGGAGTATATATTCACCATCATTGTCTTCTACTATTATCCAAAAAGGTTCCACATATCTATGAATCTTTTCATCCCACTGAAAATCTGGAGTGATAGTTAGTTCTACTTTCAATACAGTAAATACTATGTCAATAGTAAATACTACATGTAAGGGAGTCAATGGCAGAACATTTTATGGGTGGTGAATGTCAGAAAATACCTAGCAGCCTGGTATTCACTCTAGATAGTTACATTATCAGAGATGTAGCAATCCCAAATTTGAGCATTATGACCAAAAATAATTGGTCCCNTTTTATGGGTGGTGAATGTCAGAAAAGACCTAGCAGCCTGGTATTCACTCTAGATAGTTACATTATCAGAGATGTAGCAATCCCAAATTCGAGCATTATGACCGAAAAGAATTGGTCCTGCTACAACAGTGTTCTTGCAAGTGCCACTAACCTAATGTAGTACATGGTGTACATGGGAAAAGGAGTCTGTGTAGGATTGGAAGTTGGGATGGAGTGGTGTGGACATACCTTGAGTTGCTATATCATCTTGGAGCTCATATTGTGTACAACATCACCTTGGACCATGACATGTGTACCCTTGAAATTCAAATGGTTAGCACTATTTCTCATGCATCTAAATTCCACACAGTAATTAGTAGTGACAGTAATTTGCGGCTCCACCAACTTGGCATGCCTATTAGTATTATCACTCATACTTCAGTGAAAAGAAGTTTAACAGCTTGTGTAATGCTTTTCATATTGGCACTCTTATAAAAACATTCATAGTAGCAACTAGTAAGGGAATTTTCATATTAGCAACTCATATGGTAGCAAAAACTTCATATATATGTATTTATGAAGAGATGTAACCTAGTCAGATCCAACCATGTAGTGCAGACAACTCCAGATTGTAAGGCAAGATCAATGATGCATCTTTCACATAAGGATGACTTGAGTGAGGGGATAAAGCATGCCCAACAACCTTCCATGCACTTGAAACTCACATGATCAGTGCCATTTCTCAAGCAGTAAAAATCCACATAGTTCTGATGCCCTAATCTATAGCTCCACCAACTGGCATGTCTATCATCACTCATACAATGTTTTTTATATTGGCACTCATACAGCACCAATCATATTAGAAAATCCTATGATAACATTCATATTATCAACTCATAAGGTGA
This sequence comes from Pseudotsuga menziesii, assembly GCA_001517045.1. NCBI lineage: Eukaryota > Viridiplantae > Streptophyta > Pinopsida > Pinales > Pinaceae > Pseudotsuga > Pseudotsuga menziesii. Next base: position 504 of record LPNX010446895.1, on the reverse strand, counting down.
CATCCTGTGTAATTATTCATATGGGGCTGTTCAGGATTTCTGAACTTTTCCATGTCTTGACAAGAGTCGAGAGGTAAAGCTAATGCTAGTTAACACCCCATATAAATGCAGGGTAGCTATTAAAAAATGCATGGCAGCTATTTAAATGATAAATCAAACCTCCATTAATACATTGGCAGCTGCTAGCAATGTCATATAACCATATCCTTTATGTATATTTATTTAAAATTACTGTTTTAGAATAAAGATATTTAAATATTTTATATATTTATTTAGATCTTTACATATTAATTCTATGAATCATTTCTTCCAATTTTTGTTGTCTCCGTCTGCTAGAAATAGGGGGAATCTACCAGCTAACATTCTTCATCTTCATCTTTGTTCAAGGCATCTTTCTCAGCTACAAAATCTGTTCCAACTCCATGAAGGTTGTTGAGGAATGTTCAGAGGCTGCCAAGGTGTGTTTCAACCCCACAGAGGCTGTCAAGGTTTGATAAGAGAGTG
>LPNX010446874.1:343141-473908 GCA_001517045.1 Pseudotsuga menziesii | reverse complement strand
TTACCATTTGGACATTTTTCCGGGTCATATTTTCAAATTAATTTTGGTGCAATGGCCTTCAAAATTATTAATTATATTAGATTACCATTTGGACATTTTTCGGGGTCATATTTTCAAATTAATTTTGGTGTAATGGCCTTCAAAATTATTAATTATATTAGATTACCATTTGGACATTTTTCCGGGTCATGTTTTCAAATTAATTTTGGTGCAATGGCCTTCAAAATTATTAAAGATTACCATTTGGACATTTTTCTGGGTCATATTTTCAAATTAATTTTGGTGCAATGGCCTTCAAAATTATTAATTATAGTCTTATTGTCCTCAAAATTGAAAATAATTTTTCTAGTGAAAATACAAGTTGTCATTACATAAATCTCTTTGCAAATAAGTGTATTTGATCATAGTGGGCCTTTTTATACATTAAAAAAAATAGAATTCAGGGGATCACAATGTACATTTTGTTATCATTTGGACTTTTTTGGGGTCATACTTTCTCAATACTTTTGATCCAATGGCATTTAAAATTAAATAATTTTATTTTTGTTTAATTTTGATTAAAATTGAAATTAATTATTTTATTAAAATTATAAGTTGTTATTACATAAATATCTCTTTACTAAGTGTATTTGACAATAGTAGATCAATTTATACACGAACCTAGATCCAAATCCTAGGCTCTATCAAGCGCTGAGAGGGATCAAATCTTCCGAGGTGCAAACCTCTTCTTAGGTATTGCACTCAAGGATCTTTTCGAGGAGAGGTTTGCACCTCAGGAGATTTGATCCCTCTCGGCGCTTGATAGAGCCTAGGATTTGGATCTAGGCTGGTTCCAGTCGTGGGCGGTAACACAAAATTGGAGTTTGATCAACATTGTAAGGAATAGGTTAACTTGAAAACACAGATATAATTATGAGAATTATCATGATGTACATAATAAGTATTAAGGATTGAGTAAATTGTTAAAATGGAAAATAAAGACAATAATTTGGTAAGGATTAAATAAATGAGAATATGGTTCACATCGTCATCATTCTCAATCTATCTTCTTCATCTTTTCTGATCTTCACTTCTGGTAGTTTTGACATCTTCTCATATCAATCATATGAGAATGGAGGCTTAAATCGTAGACCTCGCAAATATTTAACTCGAGATATTGCTGTAAATGTCATACCCTGCCTCTCTTACTTTCCAATATTAATATTAGCTCTCTCCAATGTCAATCCTTGTGACTTATGGATTGTTAAACCCCAAGCAAGTTTCAATGGAAGTTGTTTTTTATTACCTCTTCCATAGATGTAATAGGAAAAACTTGAGCAAACGATTCATCCCATGATACCCCCACATAATTATCAAATTTATTTAAAACATAAGTGGGTGGTTCTGGAGTCGAACTTCCCAGGTTACATACAATTTGCTGTATAACTCCAAGAGCACCATTAATGAGGCCTGCATCAGTCCATAGGTTTGATGTGAGCATTACCCTTGCTCCTATGGCTATAAGTAATTCAAGTTCCAACCCTTTTTCATCTCCTTCCATATAATAGTTGTTTCTTAAAGATGTAGCAATACTGATCGCAATGGGACAGTTTAGGATTCTTAATAAACCCTTGTTATGATCGTTTACATCATCATTTGTTGCAAACAAATGTATCTCCTTATCGAAGGAATTTTTCAATGTTTCATGTACAGAAGTATCTGTATGAGTCATTAGTAATTTCCAATCCTCTATTGTTGGAACTACATCTCTAATATTCATTAACAAATTGCAAAAATATAGTTGTTCATTGCTTTGTCCATTTTGTCGAAACACAGTATCGAGGGTCACAACTATTGTGAATGTGTTCCAAAATTCTTTTGCAAGACCTTCCGATGCATATATAGGCTTATCCATGATAGGTGGCAATTGTCCCAAATCGCCAACCAATATAATTGATCTTCCACAAAAAGGTATAGTAGCATTTTCTGGGAAGGCTTGGTGAAGTCTTGAATCTATTTTCATTAATAGATTTTTTCCAATAAAACTCATTTCATCGATCAAAGTATATTTAACATTCCTCAACTCTTCATGTATGTTAATTAAACTCGATCCGCGTAAAGGATTAATTTCTTTGATCAGTATATGAAGTGCAGAATGAATTTTTCTTGCAAATATGTTGAAAGCTGCCACCCCTGTAGGAGCTAGAAGAAGTAATGGACTTTTCCCTGGATGCGAGAGATTTTCAAGTGTATTTTTTATGGCTCCAATCAAATATGACTTTCCGGTACCTGCAGTTCCTTGGATTATCATGCGTAGTCGATCAACCCTCGTTCTATAATGCTTACGGATAACATTGTATGCTATTCTTTGCTTATCCCCAAAACTATCAATTGAGTAAGACTTTGCATGCTCATTAGTAGAAATCGTTTTCAATTTTCGCATATCAGAGATGAAATGAATTGCACAATTGGAGGTCTCTTCATTTACAAAAGCAATGTTCCAATCATTCATGCGATCAAGATCCCTATGTCCAAGCATTTCAAACTCATTATAATTTATAAATTGATTTTTATATAATCCACAAATGATCTCCCATTCATGCTTCCCGGAATCTCTTTGTGGATTTGGACGTTCTTCTTCATTGTCAGATTCAACTCGAGCATCTGTAGGCACAGGTTTGTGATCAACATGCCAAGGTATATATTGCAAATTTTTCCAATTCTGTAAAATTTCATCAGATGTGTGGCCTATATCTCTTCGAAAGTCACGAAATTTCTTGTACAAAACCAACTCGGACCAACAAAATTTGACAAATTTCTCATCTTCTCGATCAGAAATAGAGTTAAATCTACGAAACACACGTACAATAGATGCATTACTAAATGGTACCATTCCCCCCCCCCCCCTTCGATGTTTGTCATATGACCAATATTTTGCAACATCTATTAATGTAAGTTGCTCCATATTCTCTCGTCGCTTAGTATATGCATCAATCAGAGAATTATCATTGTCAACATTATATGTTTCAACTTGTACTTGTTTGAAAACCTTCATACCAACATTTAGAACCACAAAACGATGACTACGTTCTGAAAGAGGAAGCTCTAGAAGCATATGGCATGTCTCCTGTGCACCAATGTCCCTATCAACAATGGATTCACACAACAAAATTTCATATGCATGTGCTGCTGGTTCGTTTGGATTTTGGATAGAAGAGATCCGCATTAACATATTGTGGAAAGTTTCAGATCCCTTTTCTGATTTAGCAGCATATTTGGCTATGTAATTAGTAATGACGCACTTGGAAAGTACAAGATTCCAATCTATATTAGCCCTCCACATCATCAATGTTTCACGATTGTGTGTATTCACTCTGTCATCATTTCTTCTAGGTTCATACTTTTTTTCTCCTCGTTCATCAATGTAAAGTTTTGACTGGTCACATATATCCCATGGTGCATGGTACCGACATACCAATTTTCCTCCTTTCTTTTGAAGACAACTTCTCTCATTATAGCTAATATGACACTCAACACAGTTAAGAAGTTCTTCATAATCAGTCATTGGATCCAACTGAAATATTTGTTCTGTGCATTTTACACAAGGGTGATCATCTACATTATCTCCAATTTGAATATTTCATTTATGTCCCTCACGTGGATTTATTGCATGCACACAATTGTCAAAATACTTTTGTGCAAATACAATTTCTCTAGGATCATCCCAATTTAGAGTGTCCATGTTGGGAGCATTTTTTAACCAAAGAAACCCATGGACATGAGGAGATCCATGATGTTTCCATTCGTAGCGACTCCAATAATCCGTAGCATGATGAAAATGTTCGAAAACGTCTTCTCGAAAAATTGTATGTCTCAAGTGCATATAATGTGCCACGATGTGAGGGTTATCAATTAAATTTTGACGTCACCATTTCCTCGCTTCACGTGGATATGTAGGACTTGTGCCTAGCATTAAATTAGGCAAATCAGGCCACTGCATATCCACTGCACTTAGTGTGAAGAATATTTTCGGACAACCTATCTGTTGAATCAAGTCAGATAAATCTTGACGACAGTTGCTCCAATATGCACGTGTGCCTCTTAATACCGTTCCAAATCTCATTAATCCTTCTCCCAATCTTGAATCTGGAAGATTTTTTAAATGCTTTTGTAACTTCTCCATTGTTCTGGGTAGTTCACTAATATTCTTTTTTACAAAAACTGTTGATGAAGCTTGAGCACGATGTCTCATTATGATATTTAGTAAAAAATATCTAAAGCGAGGGTGCCTTCCAAATCTGTTATCATGATATCTGAGAAGATGTTTTGCATACTTATGTAGAAGGACATTTCACATTCGTGGTTGTAACCAATCAGCCTCTCCTTTAGGGAACAATGCTGGAAATGCCATATCAAATAATCCAACAATGTTATACTCGTTAATCAGAGATGAGCCAATGCTAGGCCAATTAAGCACATCAGTCGATTGCTCATTTGCGTTATTTTCATCTAGATTGGGATTATTTTCCCATGCTCTAATAATTTCTATCTCTCATGGTGCACTTGGAAGCCTTGATGCAAAAGAAGTTGTTTGTAAACCGTCTAACATGTCATCAACTCCTGGTCTCCCTTCCAACATTGCAAATTCTGTTTCGTTGTCAATATCGGGAAGTGTAACAGAATTAAGCATATGTGAGATATCTGTTGCATTTTCAGGTAAATATTCTACTGCATCATAATCCACTCAAACATCTTGATAATACGGATCATTTTGAATCTTATATAATAATGCATCCATAAATTTTTGTTTTCTAACAGTGAAATCATAACTAGATCCTTGTCGTCCTTTTTTTCTCACAACGACCATCAAGTCCAAGTTGTTAATATGTCGTGGCAATGTCTTAGCAAAATCTTGTTGAGGGTTGGAAATTCGCAAGCAGCAACAGTAAAAGGATTCTCCCCAATCAACGTTCCCAACTAGCCCGTTGACTGTTTGGAGTAGGGAATCCGTCTGGTTTGCGGTCCAGCTACCGTAGGTCAAGGTAACAAAAGAAAGGTTTTACCGGTTGCAGCCCGGTCCACCGAATTTTTGTATTTTTTGACTTAAAAGTGAAATGAAAATGTTTTACTAAATGCAGGGTGGTGAAGGATGCAGGGAGCGGTCACAATGTGATGTGCAAGTTCTTACCTCTCGTCTTAAGCTCACCAACATCTAAATTAGACTTGCATAAATGAATTGAAAAACTATCTATCTATCTAACTACCTATCCCCGGGGAGCAAGAATGTAATTTAAGTATGAGTAATGTGTATGTGCATGCATAATAAAAAGCAATTACAGATAGCTGATATTCCTTATTATAAAGATGAACAATTGAAGGTATATCAACAACCAAATAGCTAATTGTTGTATGAACAGCATACATTACTCATGGTGGTCATTTCATCACAATAAATCAGAAGTCATTCATACAAATCATAGAGTTAGAACGATCTCATGATTCATGGAAATCATACTAAAAAACAAAATAGTTCATCTTTCAATTGTCCACGGCACACCATTTGAAATCCCACCGATCTTTCTTCAACACGCAAACCAAATATTTTATTGCGAAGAGAAGCAGTTCTTCTTACAATAACCTCTCCAGTCTAACTGGGAAAAAAATTCCCTCTTCTTTCTACGTTTCCTAATTTTATACAAAAGGTAAAATGGTTGGGCTGCCCAAAGTGACCTTTGGGCTTCCCAACCTTTTGTTTCCCCAATGCTTCACTTTTAATAAAGCTTTTACAAATTATTAAATTATTACAAAGTTGACTGGTCCTTTATGAGGAGGGCCCCGCCTGACTATCTAAGAACTTCTTCCACACTGCTGCTTCAACAGCAATGCCTTCAAATGCGCATGGCTCCAGGAACTGAATGTTGATTTCAAACTTTTCAACTTGGTTCCTGATTGCCTCTATCATTGCTGGGCTCAGCTGAAGTTGATCTTCCAGAAATTGTATACTAACGGCTGGGTGACCCACTTCATTCTTCAAAACTAGGTCATCAATGGCCTTGATCTGTTGCGTTCTGGCCTCTGCATCCTGATATCTACTCTGCAATATTTCTACAAAGGCCTCATGGTCCGGGAACTCATCAAGCCTATGCTCAGCCTCTATCTGGCATCGGTTGAATGTATTAAGGAGCCTTCTGAAGTATTCTGAACATGCTACCTAAGTCCTTTTGAAAATATTCTTGAAGTCTTCAGCGGTGCTGATGGCGAACTCTATTAGGTTATGATCTCTCTTGAGGGCTTGATGGTCTTTTGCTGGTAGCCCTACTGGAGTCTCGACATCATCTTTCGGCCTTTCCATTCTAGCATTCAATACCTCAAGAACATCCTGAGATTGATCAACGAAGTATGAGGAAGTTTCCATGATCTCCCCCAACCGGCTATCAATCTGAGGGACTTTTCACCTTTCTTCTTCTAGAGCAACCTGCAGCTATTGCATTTTATCCTTCTAGGACAAAATATGTTCTTTAAATGGATGCAGATCGACTTGCTGTTCCTTAGCTGCCTCCAAATCAGCAGTCAGAGAAGCTAGCTTCTCTTGATGCTTTTTGTTCAGATCTTGGGTGTGTACATCATTGGCCTGCAAGAGGATCCTCTGCTGTTCTTCTAGTTCTTCCACCTTTCCCAGCAACTGATCCTTCTCCTTCTTTAGCTCTTGATTTTATGCTTGCACTTGCTCAAGGCATTCTTGTGTAGTCCCCTGAGACTGCCTCTCTTCATGTAGAATCTGCAATTCAGCTTCAGCAGTCTTCATTTCCTTCTGTAAGTGTTCGAATTTCTGTTTTAATCTGTTTCCTTCCTCTCTTTATTTCCTTAAGGTATCCTTTAGCTGAGTCGAGGATTTCTTAGATGAATTCAATTCAGTCATCACCTTGTTTATGTTATCTGCTAAGGCATCGATCATTGCAGCCCTGGCTCTTAGCATGAACATAAGATCGAGGTCTATTCCTAAAATGACAACTGTATCTATTACCATCTTTCCAAACAAATCTTTTGCTTCAATTTTCCTTTTTGTCCTCCTCATTATTCTCTTCGTGGCCCTATCATAATAGACAGTATTGAAGTCTGGGACTTCTTTTCCCTTTTTCTAGATGAAAGGCACTAGCTGGAGCGTAGGGGCCATAGGGGTGCTGGCAATAGGTATTTGCAAGGTCTACACCTCGGGGTTTTCCTCCCCATGGGTCTGCCCTGTTGGTGTTTCAAAAACTTACTGTTGTGTCGACTTTATTCTTTCATCCTCCTGCTTTTGGAGGTCTTCATCAAGCTTTCTCTTTGCTTCTTCAGCTGCTTGTCTAGCGGCTTCCTCTATTTCTCTGGCTGCCTCTTTTTCTATCTCAGCTGCTTCTCGGGAAGATTTCCTTTTCTCTTCTTCTCCCATCTACAGCCATTCTGCAGCCTCCTTTTCCAACCTCTGAGCTTCCTCATTTCTCCTTCTGGCTTCTTCTACTGCCTTCGCCTATTCGTCACCCTTTCCACCTTTGGTAGTGATTTTCTTCTTAAATCTTCTGTTTAGTGCCGTCATGATTGGGGCATTCCGGAAGACAGATTATTCCTTATTGAAATGATGGGTATATTTGAAAAACACCTTATGTTCTTTACAGTGTTCAACTATTTTACCAAGAGTATCATTTCGCTGGAAAGGCATCTCACCAAAATGGAACTTCCCTAGTTCCTCTATGAATTCAGCAGCTTGTTTCACCCTAGTGAATTTGTAGCTACCCAGCTTGAATGGTAAAGGAGGGTATGCAGTCTTCTTGTGTTGGAACAAGAAACTACCTATTCCGTCAATGAACACCTACGTGACCGCCTCTTTATGGACTATATAGTCCGTTCCATATTTGGGCAACAGTAAAGGTGTCTTCGATCCTCCATACATCTTGAAATACATGCCATTATCAGTCAAGAAATAGTCTACATGTTCTTTTATTACCTGCATGGCACCTTCTGACATACAGTCACATTCCTTCCGAAAAATGAGAGTGTAGAGTGGCATAATGAACTGCTCACAGACCTCTCTGTAATGACTATGGTATTGGTGAGTCCACAATGGTCTATTAGCGGCATACACCGGCATTCTTTCCCTATCCCAGATGCACTTGAGACCGAGGAAGGGCTAACTGCACAATATGCAATCTATCAATATTGAACTCATGTAAAATTCGGACCTTTTCTGAGCTTCTCCTCCCAAGGCTGCAACCAAGCAAGAGGAAAGACTGCTTGATACAAGGCTGGCCCAATTAAAGACTATTCCTTGGGTTGCCACATGAAATATAATGGGTATCCATTCAAGATTAAAGAGTTTTCCATGAGCTCTCCCAAAGATCCTATTAAGCATCAGAGCTATAAACCTGTAGGGGGGCCTTAAGCTCGCTGTATCATACTCACCGGTTGCTCTGTATCGATAAAGCTTTCCCCGCAAGAGCATTTTCTTAAGGGTTTCCACTAGGTCCATTATGATGTTGTTCAGCCAATCGTCATATAAGAAAACATGGGCCTCTGGTAGATGATAATCCAATGCCACATATCCACGGCTAAATGTAGCATATCCCTGTCCTTCTACATTTCCTATGATCATTGAGGCTGTATTGGCTCGGGCAAAATCCAGCCAATTACCTCAGAGCATGGGAATAGCTCTGGTCTGGTGGCAACTTTCATGATAAACGATTTCTCTATGTTAGCATATAGAGGTTCTTCTTCGAGGCCCATGTCGGGAATGTCCCTGTGGGAAATCAATCTATGTATTTCACCCCATTTGTATTTGGGTTCCACCCCAGAAATACATTGAGTATCTTCATATATGTATTTAGTCTTTGTTTCGGCTTCTGCTTCTGGCACTTCTTCCACCACTGGGGCCTTCTTCTTTTTTCTCTTGGACATGGTGGACTCGGCTTCTTCCTGCCATATATAACATTGTCATATTGAGGCATTCAAGGTGCTTACATTTACATGACAGAGTGCAGCACTTTATTCTTTCCATGTATACCATGGCAGCAACTAGTCGATGAAACTAAGATATAAGTTTGCATAACTTGACTGACCAAATGCACACTACTTAGTGCTCTTTTCTATATCTTAGCATGATGCAAAAAATTTCTGTGCAATAAAGTGAGCAAGATACTACTGCTACATGATACTAAACTTTATCAATCATATTTGAGCCGGCACTAAATCTACATCATTTCACAGTGTGTTGTTTCTCCCATGAAAACAATTCGTAAATCAAATGCAAGTACATCAAATGCAAGGTGCAACATTCATCAGTTTGATCTATTGCACAGCAAATGAAGAAAAGGGGGTTGGATGTATAAAGATCATGCTAGCCGCCTAGGTTTTCCACATAAAACATTTTGACAATATAGCTTTAGCAGGGATAACATCGATAATGACTTATGATGCTCGCGGAAGATAACTACATTAATTCGACTATACGTTGCGGGTATTAGTGTCATTTTACTGCAAATGGCACTCTCATCAAAACCACTATCCATGCTATTTTCAGCTCATGAACTAGGACAATGGCATAGCCCTTTTAACCATCCAGGGTTTCAGATGCCCGAGCCCTGATGGACTGTGCGGGACGGCGCGAGCAATATAGATTGGGGCTCGAACTACCGGGAAAAAAAAGGAGAAAATCGACCAAAGGCAGAACCATCAACAACCACAAGAATACCCACCACAAAAACTATCGCTGGACCTCATCATCATACAAGGGGAAGCTAGGTGCAGGCGGCATAACGGCTACCTGCACCGTGCTTCCATCCACTATGCACGAGGTAGGAAAATACCGGCCGAGGTTTGAAATAACTAATACGCGGCTTTAAAAGAAAAACGCCCCCAACTGCGAATAGTCAACCTACACGAGACTCCTCAATATGTGCGTGTTAGCACAAGGCGGGAAAATAATGACTTCCGCAAACCTAACCATTGGTAAAACTCTATACATAAGCAGAACAGGGATAGGGGAAACAATCCTAATAACACCCCCAACCGTAGCAAACATCACCAAAAAGAAACCTTGAATAGAACGAGGTAGGGAAACAATGAGCCTACCTAGCAGTGAGGCGTAGCTGACGAGGCGAAAATGGTCGGGTTTCCTCAAATGCCACCTGGACGTGAGTACAGGAACGGTGGTCCATGAGCTTCGACGGGTCGACAGCACGGGGTGATCACGACAGCTCAACGACGCAAGTGCTGGGGAACAAAAAGAACAATAGAAAATAAAACATTGACCCCGTATATATAGAAAAGGACCGCATGTGTGACGAGTTAACGGATCGGAAGAGAAGCAAATCCAGATCGGAAGGTGAGAACTCAAAACCTTCCGCAATGGCGGAAAGCCACAGCATCAACCCGTCCGCAACGGTGAGCGAGGCGCATGAAAATAATGATCGGACATCAGCAGTCTTTTGAGTCGAGAGTCAACAGCTCAAACTCCTCCGTAACAGACGACACTCATAAGTTCAATCGTGTCCGCACGGTATAAAAACGATGGTACAAGGATCCGATACACAGCCAAAATAAAACCCAAGCATAAATCGAAAAGTAATAGAAAATCAAAACCCCAATTGATTCGTAACGGCGAAGGCCAGAAGTGAAGATCTGTCCGCAACGTCAGACAAGGAGATAATCATCCCTTCCAACGTAGAACCAAAAACAACCCGCAATGGTCGGAGAACCAAAAACCACCTGTGACGGTGGAAAGAGACAAGGAGATAAACCTCCGCAATGGAGGGGAATTCAAACGAACCAATCTCCCGATTCAGAATGGCTTCAAAGGTATTCACAAGGCAACGATACTCAATTATGCATGGGCTTATTTCAAGCATCAAGGAAAACATCAGATCTATTGATAAAGCAACCCAAGCACTGGAAAACATTCCAAAAGTCATGGGACCAAATAAGGAAGAAAATCAAACTAACTCAAAGCTGAGGAGGGTCCTAAATTTTTTTTAGAATTTTGGGAAAAAATGTTGCAGTTGCAACAATTGGTGACTAACTGGTGAACCCCAGATTTCTGAATTAAGTCCTTCCCAGTGCAAGACCGTCTGAATAAAAGTTGAAATATTCTAGATATCCTTACCCTCAGGCTGGCTAACTTAAGCATTTACCATTGAGACGTAGTCTATTCTTTGGGAAATGGTAACATAGAAATATTGCAAGTCTGAATAACTCTTTTGAGGCCAAATAGGTGAGGTTTATTTTTCCTATCCTTAGGTAGTTTCCAGATTGGACACGATAGGATTGTAATAGATAGTAAGCAGTATGATCCTTTTGTTCCTCATTCCCATACCAATTTGCACTTTTGTGCTAGTTAAATTTTAGTTCTTTTGACATGAGTCCTCCTGCAGGCCTTTCCTTACTGAATTTTAATTCAGGATCCTCTATCCCATAGTGCCCTTTTGTGTGAACACTGTATTTCATATTTCAGTTCACGGACGGAGAGGATCTTGTGGCCATTTAGTATTTCATGCTTGTCAAGCTTTACTTTGGTATGTCTTATTTCTTTCAGGAGTTTTGACTCTTAACAGCTTTTATCTTTTCTAACATTATGGCATGGTATCATTTATATACTGTCTTACTCTGCTTCCTTTCCGTGGGTCTTCTGCTGTCACCCCCTTGGATATTTAGGATGTGAAATGAATGGAGCCTCAAGATAGTATTCCAGACTCTTTTACTTCTGATCTATTTACAGGGGTTATGAAAGACTTCAATGAATGCATTGCCAGTTAGGAAGACTGCTACTAGAAGACATTCTATACTTTAGAGCACAGTCCTTCACTCAAAATCCCAGTTAATAAAGAACCCTGACGTTTCCATTTGCAACCAAATTTTGCCTCTTTATTCAAACCTAAGAGAAGCTATCAAAGTACTAAAGGAAAACATCAGCAAAGAAAATAACCAACAGAAAGAAAACATCAAAGCATTAAAGCGAGAAAATAAAACCTAGTATTAGGAAAACAAACAATTTATTTATGTACAGCAAAAAGAAAACAAAATTGCCCATTCCTGAAAATATTTAAAACTAGGGAGCTAAGGAATGAGCTAGATCTTAGACATGAGTTATCTAACCATGGTCTAACTGTGGTGTTATTGAAATGGAACCCATATCTAAAATCCGACAGTCATCACTTTCAGCCTGAGGGAGTTGAAGGAGCTCGGGCTGAATGTCCATCATAAAACTGGCCCCTTTTGAGGAATGATGTCCTAGATTAAGCTCGGTCAGATAGTTTCCCAGGATAGAATCAGCATACTCATTTCCTTCTCCTAACTTAGTGACAGTATACTTCATGTATGGCTCTCTCAGAATTTTTACTGGATTTGGGGTACCTTTGAGAGGCAACAGCAGATGAGACCAATCTGAAGCAAAATAACCTTTCAACCTAGCAGCCCAATCACGGTTGAGAATGAGCCCATATCCCCTTGGTATGTCAGCCACCATAATGTCAATAAATTGACATATCTTGTTGTTTGTAGCCAAACGAATGAGGACATTCTTCATTTCTCCCACTACTTTGACACCTGTGCGATCTAACTGCGTTACTTCGCGAGGTGTGGACTCTAGCTGTCCGTTAATATTTTTACAAATCTCTAGGGGCATTACATTCACTGCTGCTCCAGAGTCCACCAAGCATTTATGCACATTATAATTCAGCATTTCTAGAGTCAAAAGAAAAGGCGGGGTGTCAAGGTTTTCTTTCCAACCTGGTTCTTGGTCTTCTTCTCCTAATTGGTTTTGAGTAGGTATATCTTTTGTTAGCTCTTGCATTTCATCAAAGTTTTCCCCACCTGTTTGTTCTTCTACAGGTTTGACAGTCTCAGTGATTGGCTCGGTCCTCTGGTTGAGAGTATTGTTCTTATGCGTTTTTCCCTCATCCAGTCTCTTAACATTCTCCTGCAAATTGTAAATTTTAGAAATCATTGCATTGTCTTGGCCCATGACACCCATGTCCTTCATAGTTGTGGATGTGCATTCAGATTTAGGAGTATCATCTTCAGTGTCAAACAGTGAAATACCATTCCATGAGAACATAGTATCATCCTCTGGTTGTCTTATGATCTGTTTCTCCTTTTCTTCTTTTCCACTGTCCTTAGTCAATTTAGGGTCCAACAACTTATTCATCACCAATGTCATTGAATGTAACCATTGAGGACACTTGTTCTCAGAATGGGGTTGTTGGTGAAAGGTACAGAAATTATCCCCTCCTACTTCTGTTATGTTTATTGATGCCGAATTGGGAGGAGGGGCTTTCCATTGGTTGTTATTCTCTCTTTTCATATAGTGGGGCTTATAGGTTTTCTGAATGTCCCTCTCCTTTTCCAGGTCTATTATTTGGTTGGACAGTTTCTGAAGCATTTTCATCATTCCTTGGTAATCATGTGATTGATCTTCTCTAGGTTTAGACAGCATTGGGCTTCTTCTAGTAGTATTCTTGTCTTCAGATGGATCAAGATAATCTTCTACACTCTCACTCTCAGCCTCTACCTTTTCAGCCTCTTCATAAGTCTCTACCAGTGTAGGCTTGACTTTCATCTCGGAAAACATGGCCAGCTCAGGCCCTAGGGCTGAGGTGTAATACTCAATTAAAACCTTGTCTGAAGGTCTGTCAATTGTAGAAAAGTTTTTTAAGTACAGTGAAAATCTCTGAGTGAAACTATGTACCTTTTCATTCTTCTCTTTTCTTAACCGACCAAGATCTTTCATCAATGAAGCATGTGTCTTCTGAGTTGTATATTTACTTCTGAAAACCCTTTTAAAGGTGTCCTAGTCAAGAATGGAATTTGCAGGTAGACCAAAATACCAAGATGCTGCTGGTCCTTTTAGAGTGTGCGGAAACAGCCTGCAGACCACATCTTCATACTCCCCCTCCCTTAGCCCTTCTAATGCTAGGTAGAAGCTTTGAAGGTGATCATCCAAAGCAATCCTTTCCTCAGGGTCAAACTTAGGCAAGAGCTTGTCAAAGGCTTGAGGTAGGTTATGCAAAGGAGGCATTAGGTTTAGAGGTGACCTGGCTCTCCATGCTGGCAGAGGGTTGGGTTGATTACCAGCCATGAGCAAAGGTAAAAGAATAAGATGCTGGAGAAGATATTCTAGAATGTATAAATATTTGGGTTAGGTCGAGAGCTTCAAAACATCTGCTGGTAGGATAGTCCCGAGAAATTAAGTTCCACGGCCAACCATTTACTAGCGGCCCTCCTTCTAGCGCCATAACTGTTGAGGCCTGGAAATTCGCAGGTGGAAACAGTAAAAGGATTCTCCCCAATCAGCATTCCCAACTAGCCCGTTGACTGTTTGGAGTAGGGAATCCGTCCGGTTTGTGGTCCGACTACCGTAGGTCAAGGTAACAAAACAAAGGTTTTACCGGTTGCGGCCCGGTCCACCGAGTTTTTGTATTTTTTGACTTAAAAGTGAAATGAAAGTGTTTTACTAAATGCAGGGTGGTGAAGGATGCAGGGAGTGGTCACAATGTGATGCGTAGGTTCTTACCTCTCGTCTTAAGCTAACCAACATCTGAATCAGACATGCATAAATGAACTGAAAAACTATATATCTATCTAACTACCTATCCCCGGGGAGCAAGAATTTAATTTAAGTATGAGTAATGTGTATGTGCATGCATAATAAAAAGCAATTACAGATAGCTGATATTCCTTATTATAAACGTGAACAATTGAAGGTATTTCAACAACTAGATAGCTAATTGTTGTATGAACATCATACATTACTCATGGTGGTCATTTCATCACAATAAATCAGAAGTCATTCATACAAAGACATAGGTTATAGAGTTAGAACGATCTCACGATTCATGGACATCATATTGAAAAACAAAATAGTTCATCTTTCAATTGTCCATGGCACACCATTTCAAATCCCACCGATCTTTCTTCAACAGGAAAACCAAATATTTTATTGCAAAGAGAAGTAGTTCTTCTTATAATAACCTTTGTAGTCTAACTGGGAAAAAAAGTCCCTCTTATTTCTATGTTTCCTAATTTTATACAAAAGGTAAAGTGGTTGGGCTACCCAAAGTGACCTTTGGGCTTCCCAACCTTTTGTTTCCCCAACGCTTCACTTTTCAAAAAGCTTTTACAAATTATTAAATTATTAAAAATTTGACCGGTCCTTTATGAGGAGGGACCCACCTAGCTATCTAAGAACTTCTTCCACACTGCTGCTTCAGCAGCAACGCCTTCAAATGCGCATGGCTCTAGGAACTGAATGTTGATTTCAAAGTTTTCAACTTGGTTACTGATGGCCTCTATCCTTGTTGGGCTCAGCTGAAGTTGATCTTCTAGAAATTGTATACTAACGGCTGGGTGACCCACTTCATTATTCAAAACTAGGTCATCAATGGCCTTGATCTGTTGTGTTTTGGCCTCAGCATCCTGATATCTACTCTGCAAAATTTCTACAAAGGCCTCATGGTTCGGGAACTCTTCAATCCTGTGCTCAGCCTCTGTTTGGCATCATTTGTACGTATTAAGGAGCCTTCTGAAGTATTCTAAACATGCTACCTGAGTCCTTTTGACAGTCTTCTTGAAGTCTTCAGCGGTGCTGATGGCGAACTCTACTAGGTTATGATCTCTCTTGAGGGCTTGATGGTCTTTTGCTAGTAGCCCTGCTAGAGTCTCGGCATCATATTTCGGCCTCGCCATTCTAGCATTCAAGACGTCAAGAACATCCTGAGATCGATCAATGAAGTATGAGGAAGTTTCCCTGATCTCCTCCAATCGGCTATCAATCTGAAGGACTTTGCACCTTTCTTCTTCCAGAGCAACCTGCAGCTATAGCATTTTATCCTTTTGGGACAGGATATGTTCTTTAAATGGTTGCAGATCAACTTGTTGTTCCTTAGATTCCTCAAAATCAGCAGTCAGAGAAGCTAGCTGCTCTTGATACTTTTTGTTCAGATCTTGGGTGTGTACATCATTGGCTTGCAAGAGGATCATGTCCTGTTCTTCTAGTTCTTCCACCTTTCCTAGCAACTGATCCTTCTCCTTCTTCAGCTCTTGATTTTTTGTTGGCACTTGCTCAAGGTGTTCTTGTGTAGTCCCCTGAAACTACCTCTCTTCATGTAGAATCTACAATTCAGCTTCAGCAGTCTTCATTTCCTTCTGTAAGTGTTTGAATTTCTGTTTTAATCTGTTTCCTTCCTCTCTTTCTTTCCTTAAGGTATCCTTCAGCTGAGCCGAGGATTTCTTAGATGACTTCAATTTAGTCATCACCTTGTTTATGTTATCTGCTGAGGCATCGATCATTGCAGCCCCGGCTCTTAGCGTGAACATAGGATCGAGGTCTGTTCCTAACATGACAGCTGTATCTGTTACCATCTTTCTAGATAAATCTTCTGCTTCAATTTTCCTTCCTGTCCTCCTCATTATTCTCTTCGTGGCCCTATCATAATAGACAGTATTGAAGTTCGGGACTTCTTCTCCATTTTTCTGGATGAAAGGCACTAGCTGGAGCGTAGGGGCCACAGGGGTGCTGGCAACAAGTATTTACAAGGTCTACACCTCGGGGTTTTCCTCCTCCTAGGTCTGCCCTATTGGTGTTTCAGAAACTTACTGTTGTGTCGACTTTATTCTTTCATCCTCCTGCTTTTGGAGCTCTTCATCAAGCTTTCTCTTTGCTTCTTCAGCTGCTTGTCTAACTGCTTCCTCTGTTTCTCTGGCTGCCTCTTTTGCTATCTCAGCTGCTTCTTGGGCAGCTTTCCTTTTCTCTTCTTCTCCCATCTGCAGCCATTCTGCAGCCTCCTTTTCCAACCTCTGAGCTTCCTCATTTCTCCTTCTGGCTTCTTCTGCTGCCTTCACCTGTTCGTCACCCTTTCCACCTTTGGTAGTGATTTTCTTCTTAAATATTCTGTTTAGTGCCATCATGTTTGGGGCATTCCGGAAGACAGAGTCTTCCTTATCGAAATGATGGTTATATTCGAAAAACACCTTATGTTCTTTACAGTGTTCAACTATTTTACCAAGAGTATCATTTCGCCGAAAAGGCATCTCACCAAAATGGAACTTCCCTAGTTCGTCTATGAATTCGGTAGCTTGTTTCACCCTGGTGAATTTGTAGCTACCCAACTTGAATGGTACAGGAGGGTATGCAGTCTTCTTGTGTTGGAACAAGAAACTACCTATACCGTCAATGAACACCTGCCTGACTGCCTCTTTATGGACTATATAGTCCTTCGCATATTGGGGCAGTAGTAAAGGTGTCTTCAATCCTCCATACATCCTGAAATACATGCCATTATCATTCAAGAAATAGTATGCATGCTCTTCTATTACCTGCATGGAACCTTCTGACATATAGTCACATTCCTTCTGAAAAATGAGAGTGTAGAGTGGCATAATGAACTGCTCACAGACCTCTCTGTAATGACTATGGTATTGGTGAGTCCACAAGGGTCTAGAAGCGGCATACACCGGCATTCTTTCCCTGTCACAGATGCACTTGAGACTCGGGAAGGGCTGACTTAACAATATGCAATCTATCAATATTGAACTCATGTAAAATTCGGACCTTTTCTGAGCTTCTCCTCCCAAGGCTACGGCCAAGCAAGAGGAAAGAATGCTTGATACAAGGCTATCCCAATTAAAGATTGTTCCTTGGGTTGCCACATGAAAGATAATGGGTATCCATTCAAGCTTAAAGAGTCTGCCATGAGCTCTCACAAAGATCCTATTAAGTATCAGAGCTATAAACCTGTAGGGGGCCCTTAAGCTCGCTGTATCATACTCACCAGTTGCTCTGTATCGATAAAGCTTTCCCTGCAAGAGCATTTTCTTAAGGGTTTCCACCAAGTCCATTCTGATGTTGTCCAGCCAATCGTCAGATAAGAAAACCTGGGCCTCTAGTAGATGATAAGCCAATGCCACATATCCAGGGCTAAATGCAGCATAGCCCTGTCCTTCTACATTTCCTATGATCATTGAGGCTGTATCGGCTCGGGGCAAAATCTAGCCAATTACCTCAGAGCATGGGAATAGCTCTGGTCTGGTGGCAACTTTCATGATAAACGATTTCTCTATGTTAGCATATAGGGGTTCTTCTTCGAGGCCCATGTCGGGAATCTCCCTGCGGGAAATCAATCTATGTATTTCACCCCATTTGTATTCGGGTTCCACACCAGAAACACATTGAGTATCTTCATATATGTCTTCAATCTTTGTTTCAGCTTCTGCTTTTGGCACTTCGTCCACCACTGGGGCCTTCTTCTTTTGTCTCTTGGACATGGTGGACTCTACTTCTTCCTGCCATATATAACATTGTCATATTGAGGCATTCAAGGTGCATACATTTACATGAAAGAGTGTAGCACTTTATTCTTTCCATGTATACCATGGCAGCAACTAGTCGATGAAACTAAGATATAAGTTTGCATAACTTGACTGACCAAATGCACACTACTTAGTGCTCTTGTCTATATCTTAGCATGATGCAAAAAAAATTTGTGCAATAAAGTGAGCAAGATACTACTGCTGCATGATACTAAACTTTATCAATCATATTTGAGTCGGCAGTAAATCTACATCATTTCGCAGTGTGATTTTTCTCCCATGAAAACAATTCGTAAATCAAATGCAGGTACATCAAATGCAAGGTGCAACATTCATCAGTTTGGTCTATTGCATAGCAAATGAAGAAAAGGGGGTTGGATGTATAAAGATCATGCTAGCCGCCTAGGTTTTCCACATCAAACATTTTGACAATATAGCTTTAGCAGGGGTAACATCGATAATGACTTATGATGCTCACGGAAGATAATTACATTAATTCGACTATACGTTGCGGGTATTAGTGTCATTTTACTGCAAATGGCGCTCTCATCAAAACCACTATCCATGCTATTTTCAGCTCACGAACTACGACAATGGAATAGCCCTTCTAACCATCTAGGGTTTCAGATGCCCGAGCCCTGATGGACTGTGCGGGATGACGCGAGCAATATATATTGGGGCTCGAACTACTGGGCAAAAAAAAGGAAAAAATCGACCAAAGGCGGAACCATCAACAACCACAAGAATACCCACCACAAACACTCTCGCCGGAACTCATCATCATACAAGGGGAAGCTAGGTGCAGGCGGTGTAACGGCCGCCTGCACTGTGCTTCCATCCACTACGCACGGGGTAGGAAAATACCGGCCGAGGTTCGAAATAACTAATACGCGGGTTTAAAAGAAAAACGCCCCCAACTGTGAATAGTCAACCTACACGAGACTCATCAATATGTGGGTGTTAGAACAAGGAAGGAAAAGAATGACTGCTGCAAACCTAACCATGGCTAAAACTCCATACACAAGTAGAACAGGGATAGGGGACACAATCCTAATAACACCGCCAACCGCAGCAAACATCACCAAAAAGAAACCTTGAATAGAACGAGGTAGGGAAACAACAAGCCTACCTGGAAGCGACGCGTAGCTGACGAGGCGAAAATGGTTGGGCTTCCTCAAATGCCACCTGGACGCGAGTACAGGCACGGTGGTCCATGAGCTTCAAGGGGCCGACAGCACGGGGTGATCACAACAGCTCAACGACACAAGTGCTGGGGAGCAAAAAGAACAATAGAAAATAAAACGTTGTCCCCATCTATATAGAAAAGGACCGCAAGTGTGACGAGTTAATGGATCGGAAGAGAAACAAATCCATATCGGAAGGTGAGAACTCAAAACCTTCCGCAACGGTGGAAAGCCACAGCATCAACCCATCCGCAACGGTGACCGAGGCGCATGAAAATAATGATCAGACGTCGACGGTCTTTTGAGTCGGGAGTCAACAGCTCAAACTCCTCCGCAACGGCAGACACTCATAAGTTCAATCTTGTTCGCATGGTATAAAAATGACGGTACAAGGCTCCGATACACAGCCAAAAGAAAACCCAAGTGTAAATCGGAAAATAATAGAAAATCAAAACCCCAATTGATCCGCAACGGCGAAGGCCAGAAGCGAATATATGTCTACAACGTTGGACAAGGAGATAATCATCCCCTCCAACGTAAAACCAAAAACCACCCGAAACGGTTGGACAACCAAAAACCACCCGCAACGGCGGAAAGAGACAAGGCAATAAACCTCGGCAACGGCGGGAAATTCAAATGAACCAATCTCCTGATTCAGAATGGCTTCAAATGTATTCACAAGGAAATGATACTCAATTATGCATGGGATTATTTTAAGCATCAAGGAAAACATCAGATCTATTGATATAGCAACCCAAGCGCTGGAAAACGTTCCAAAAGTCATGGGACCAAATAAGGAAGAAAATAAAAACTAACTCAAAGCAGAGGAGGGTCCTAAATTTTTTTTAGAATTTTGGGAAAAAATGCTGCAGCTGCAACACATCTTTAATCTCTTATGGAAAACTAATGGTGTGTCCTCGATATTTGTATTTTCCACCAATTGAATGCATTACCTACAAAATTGGACTTGCACGTGCTATCAACATCTCTTCAACTTGTGTGAGATCTTGAAGGACATGAGGTTGAAATCCTAGATCCATGTGGTTTGCAGTTGAGAATCTATGATTAGATCCCTCTCTCATACATTGCAAGCACATTGGACCTATACTTGTATTAAGTATGTGTACTCCAGCATATGACTCTTGGCAGACATGACACATTTGCACCTCTGCAAATTGATCAATTCGTTGACAAAATTTGTGATGTGTAATATACATTTGTTCAGATGGTACCGATATATTATCGTCAATTTCAATCTCCTTATGTGGGACCATATTAGTATTTGGAATCGCTTGAGCATCTGTCACAGTTAGTTATACTGGTACACTGGTTGAATGTTGTCTTTGTCGTTCTACAGTTTGATTTATTTGTTGTTCTTCAAATCGATTTCTTTGTTCATTCAATCACTTCAAATTTCTCTCTCGATACACTCTTTGTTGATCAGCGTTTCGTTTTCTTAGTTCTTCTCGTTCGTGTGTTGTCAATTCGGCTAACTTTATCTTTTGAGATTCTTTTTGTTGAGCTGCGTGTTGTTTTTTTCATTCTTCTTCTATTTCTGCTAACATTTTGCCTATCCTCTAGTCATTCTATACATTTTGATTTATTTGTTGTTCTATTGCTGTCACTTTTGTTGTCATTAGGTCACTTCGTGCATTTTGATTATTTATTTTCTCTTCCTATTGCTTCATCTGTCTCTCTCGATATGCTCTTTGTCGATCATTGTTCCATTTTCTTTGTTCTTCTCGTTGTTCTGATGTCAATTCCTCTAACTTTCTTTTACGATATTCCTTTTGTCGATCTATGAGTTGTTTTCTTTGTTCTCCGAATTCTTCTGCTATCTTTTCATCCAACTGTCTTTTTTGAAATTCTTTTTGTCGATCTGCATTTTGTTTCCTTCGTTCTTCTTGTTGTTTTGCTGTCTTTTCATAAGATTTGCTTCCTTTGCTTGTTTCTCTCATAGCAGCTTCTACATGCACATCTTCCATTTCTAGTTTAGTCACTATATAAAAAATGTCAAACATTAACACATCTGCTGACATTTATGCATCTAGGAAATATAAACTAAAAGCAATGCACTACTGGAATAACAACTACATTGAAAAAAATGCAATAAAAAAAAGATACACAAAAAACTATGCAAGTACATTGTGTTCTGAGTCAATTAGTGTCAATTTAAGTAATGGTCATGAGGCCATGGCCATGTACATTGTGTTACCATTAGGGGATGACCATGTACATTCTGTTAACATTTGGACCTTTTTTGGGTCATACTTTCTCATTACTTTTGATCTAATGGCCTTTAAAGTTAAATATTCTTATTTTTTATTTTTGCCTAATTTTGACTAAAAATGAAATTAATTATTCTATTAAATAAATAAGTTGTTATTACATAAATTTCCATCCACTACGTGTATTTGACCATAGTGGATACATTTATACATTAAAAAATACAATTTAAGTAATTGTTGAAGAGTGGTGCTTTCTAGAGATCAAATGAGAGAGATGTGTAGAGTCTGTAACTCACACGGCATCTCTAACTCACATATGTCGAGTGTGTAACTCACATGGCACATGTTCGGCTTAACAAAAATAATAATAATAAAAATTAAAAAAAAAAACTTATAACATGTCTACTTATAATTAAAAAAATAAAAAATAAAAGTATTATACTCATATAAATATAAAACCATGGGCAATACTCACAATCTTACAAACTAAGTAGTAAAATATTAGTAGTAAATTCAATTGATTGGAGTATTAAATAGAAAAATTATAAAACCAAGAACATATAAATTTTACTTTATTACAATAGCAACACTAGATTTACCTTAGAAAACCCTATAGAGGAAAACCAATGGACTATTACAACCATATTTATAAAGTTCTTTAAATGCAAATACAATTAGCAAGAAACCGCCAGCCACTAAAACGATGTGCCTTAAACCACTCACATCCTTGCTCATTCCCAAGTCAAGGTTAACCCTAACATATACATGTTCATTTTTAATTACACAGAAAAACAACTCATTTCTCAAACACATTTCAATAAATGTTTAAAATCTTCATTTGATGGTAAAATGTTTTTCAAATTTTAATTTATTATGGAAATCTAGATTTTAAAATTTTATATAGATTATTTTACTCATTAACTACTCTTAATATAAGTTTATAGTTTTAAAGAAAGACAAGTAAAGCAATTTTTGGAAAACTATTTGATTATATGATTATTAATGTTAATCAACTCATTTTTCTACTTATATTTACCCTATTTTGAAATTACTTAAGTTGTTATTTTTCCCCTCAAGTATGAATACTTATTAGACATTTTTGGAAATTAAAAAGGGCTTGCACCTAAAAAGAACTTGATCCCTAAAGGGGAACTTGATCCGTATAGGGGCTTGGTAGAGCCATAGTTAAGATGGATCTATACTAGTCAATATTTACAGTTTGACCAAAATTTGTATAGTTTAATTAACTATAACTATAAAAGTACATATCTTATAACATTAGACTACATCAAGAAAAAAATGGTCCTAGTTTTACTATTTAAAATTTAGTTATATCAATGTAATAAAGAGTTAGTGACCATTACATTTGATTATATCAATTGAAACATTAATTACTTCATACAACATGGAAAATTAAAATACCATAAGGAGGTCATTAACTCTAATCTAGATGATCAGAAGTACCTCGATGTTTCAAATAGTTCGATGAAGAAAATTTATATAGCCAATGAAACAGTGAACTATCATAAGCTACACAGTTGAACATGGTGTTGAACTATTCCTCAAACACCATGGGTGGAAATGACTTGCTATGTGTGTGAGTCTATTACTTTTCAATATGAAAGTCATTTTTTTTACAATGCCCTACGAACACCCACATCAAATAGTAATTTCTGAATCCTTACTCATGTACAAACTTTCCCATTCTTCTAACTTTTGAAAACTATATGATCATATCTATACCTAGAAAATATAAAAGATCATTTCAAAAAAAAAAATGTTGGAAATGTTATTGTCGTTCATGTGAGACTCGAGATGTTCACCATGAAGATTACAAGATAAAGATTGTGGAAGATAATTTTGTGATTAATGTCAAAGACAAAGGGACACTTTAGATGTTGAAGATGGAGATTGGAAGAGGGAGACTATTTGAAATAGTTCCATTGATGCCAAAGCCAAGAGGAATTAGCACATTGACATTTTGGACATTTTATGCCCAATTTGGATACCCTATCTTTGAATGTTTTTTTTGTGTCAAATCCTAGGTGGAAAGCCAACATATGATATAAAGTTAAAAATATTATTTTGAGAAATTTACAATAGTATATGACACTTCATCTAACTCCATATGAATAAAAGATATAAAGTGTTAAAATGGCCCTCCAAAATATTGAAAGGTGTTTGGTTGATCTTGTTAAATGTAAACGTTGCCCCCTATAAATGGCTTAAAATAGAATAGAATAAATTATATACACATTGGGTGCATTTCTTAAGTGAATCAAACAAGACATGCTGTAAAATAAGGTAGTGCTTAGTTTATGAGAGGGAAGCAAGCTTGGAGATGCTTTAAGGAATAATGATGGGGCATATTTCACGGTGATCCTATGATTTTGTAAGGGTGTATTATTTAAGATATATTAAGATTTATTATTAAAATTTGGGGGCCTCAAATGTAATAATTATTTAATGTGTTTGAAATTGATTTATATTAGATGTAATAACTAATTAATTCAAACAATCCTTGTGATGAGCTGAATATATATGAATTATACATGTTGTGTTTAATGGGTCAAATTTAGCTAATATTGAGAATTAGGTATTCAATTTGTTTATATCCAACCACTACTTAATTGGTTGATACATCATGCAATATTTGTGAAATGTCTAAGGATTTAGCTAAATTAAAATGGTGTTTTACACCAAAGGTCTAGCTCTCTCAACCATTCATTCTATGACAAAGTATGTGGAAGCTATGTAATGTAACAATGCTTATAAAGAACAAATGGAAATCATTTAAATCTCATTAGGTCAATGTATTACTGAAATAGTAGATTTAGGTTAAAATTTTATTATTTAAGTTTGGCAATGTAACAATCAATTAGTTGATAAAACATAGAATATTTATGAAGGCTCCATATGATTTAGCTTGAATACATATAAACAGTTGTATGTAGTGTTTAATGGTTTAAATTCGAGTAATTAATATTTATGGTTAAGAAACACTAAAGAGATATTTGTATTAAAGAGACTTTTTGTCTTGTGGTACATGTGTAGTCTAACATGCATAAAAATGAGAAATATAGTAATAAGTAGTTAGTCAATTTTTTTTTTATATCTATGTAATTAGTTAAGATGGCAAGGAATATTTATGAAGGCTATGTGATTATGATTTATGAGTAAGATATATAAATTGAACAAATGGTGTTAAATGTGTAAAATTTAAGTTTATAATATCAAGTGTTGAGAAGAACTAAAGAGATTTTTATTAGAAAGACATTTCTATCTTGGGGAGGTGTGTATTCTAACATGCATAGAAAAAAATTAATTATATCAATAATTAGCTAGCGGGCATTAAATCTGTTTATATCTACCTAATAATGAATTATTTGATGCAACAATGTAAACAATAACATAACAATAGAAATGTAACAGCTTAATATATGAGGCACTACATATCACTTACCTTCAAACAAAAACTGTTTCTTTGGACGTTTGATTAGACGTGGATCATTTCTTATGTTTGTAGACTCTTGCACTTTATGAGATACTTAGTAATTGCTCGATTTTGTAATGGTTAGAACAATGTTCCAAGGATGAATTCAATTTCAACTTTTAAACTTGGATCTTGTTCTTGGCAATCTAGGTGACTCCATAAGTATTCTTTATTTTTATGGTAGGATAGGTTATTTATTTTGAACTTATGTGTATACTCATAAGGGGAGAAATCACTATAAAATACTTTCTTTAGAAAAAATACCATTCATCAATCTTTCATGTACTTTGAAACATTAAATACAAATCAAGGATAATATTTATTTATTCGTGTGTATGTATTAATGTATTTAGTTTCAAAGGGATTCATTTCAACTCTTCCCAAAATGTACTGAGTGATATCTAGAGGTTCTTGGTACCATATTTTCAGGAGATCTTGTGTAGGCTTCAAGCAACTTTATAGACATGTAAAATTGTGTTGATATAATAAACTCAAAGGTTGCACCATAATCTCATCATAACACTATCATAACATCTCCACAAAATATGCCCCATAATCAACCGTATATCAGCCCTTAAAACTATCATAAGATCATCTTGAAATATATGTCATACTAAACACTATATGAGCACTTTATCCTATGGTATAATCACCTTCAGTTCTACCCAAAATATTATTGATGCTATTTGGACTCCTTGGTACCAAGGTTATTATTTAAATTATCCAAAAAAATGAAATCATATTTTTGATGACATAGAATTTTGATTTATTGTTCTTCAACAAAATGAGTTATTGATATGGTTTTGGAAAAATGATCCCTCACATATTGTAGTCAATTGAATAAACTTGAGTTGTTAAGTGTTTTTTGCGCCGAGAGGCGCTCTACAGCCCAGTATGGGGGAGATCTTGTCACGTGATGTCACGTGATGTAACTTGATGTAACGTTACTAACATGTCGGCAAAAAGTAATAGTGAAAGTGAATATTATGGCAGCAACCCAACACAGCAATATCCCTATCATCCAGGTATATAGTGTCTACGTGAACTATCCGAAGATTAGCCAGTGGGGTGCTTAAACATCGTGGCAGCCGATCTCTAGCAAACTCCTGCGTTGCATTGCAAAGCCAAAACTATGTCAACTTTTCGACTTAAAAATAAAAATAAATGAACTTTACTATATATATTCTGTCCAGATTATACAATACAGTGGTGACACTTCCCACCGTAAAGACATCACAAAGTTATCATAGTCCAATTCTGTCTTACCATAGCAAAGAGGCCAGCCATATTTGTAAGCCCAGGTTTCGAATCTTCTTATCTATGTTTCACCTCTGCCATGTTCTTAGCTAATGAGTATGTTTTTGTTGTAGTGAGCAGGTCTGTAATGTCCAGCAAGCGTGATGAAAAATATTTCTAGTAGGTTGACTAACATCATATATTTATATACTCTAAATGGCATTTGTATCCATCAATAAGGAATGGAAAATATTTGTTTAGAACCAGTGATGAGTGCCTTAATGGAATTTCAATATTTGATTGCAGGTTGTTCTCCAGTTCGGTTAACAAGAAAGAGCTGGGTGAACTTTCACAGAAATTAGAGGTCAAGTACAAGCATATTTATATTCAATTGGGTATAGAAATATATGATGTTAGTCAATGCTAGAAGGCAAATTCTCCTGACGTTATCCTGAACATGCAGGTGAATATGGGGGAGATCTTGTGAAAATAGCTTTCAACAATTGCATTCTGTCGGTAAGGCCAAAGATATCATCAGGTTAGTTGGTAATGAAAATAGCTTTCAACAATTGCATTCTGTCAGTTTTGACAGCCATGCTCCTTCAAAACCAATTACAATATTGTCCACGAGTATGAACGATCTTAAAAAAGTTCAGACAATTTTCTCAATTGATTGTAGTCAATATTGTAATTGGGTATTTGGGTAAGTCCATGATAATGATTAATTCATATTTGTTTGGATGATTTAGAGACCTTCCACTACACAAAAAGCAATCTCTGCAATGCTTTCTCCAGAATCGCAAGAAGTACAGGTACATCTTCTTGGACTATTATTGTTATTATTATTTTTAACAATGGCGATCAGAATACAATATAAATGTTGTAAATATGATGGGTTCTTGGCTGGTGCAATCACAGCATGAATAGGGTTGCTCCTTATAACTCCCAAAGATCTCACACCGAATCCTTGCCAAAGAAGGCAGTAAATTAAGACCAGAATGTGGGCTCCTGATCGATTATCAGCGACACCATTTCCTTGAAAAGAATTGACAGACTGGGTAATGAAATTTTTGAAGTAATTATATGGTTCCCTTGTACATTCCTTTGATCTTCTCAATAATGGCATTTAACCGAGACCGAGGAGCGTGAGAGATGGTCTCACCCTGCTTCTCAGCAAAATCACGGACTTCTCCCACAGAAGAAGGCTCGCTCTCCTTCTGCGCATTCCTGAGCAATTTCTTCCAAGAAACAACCATGGTATCGTTGGGGTCGAGGAATGCCTTTCACGGGTTCACCCAAGATCCAATTTCTTTAATTTGAGAGATGATAATTCGACAAAGACAAGATTATCAAAGCCGCTGAACATTATTAGTAAAGGTTATTGCAGTAGATATAGATGTATTACTGAAGTAAATTTTGTGGTTACCTTAGTTAAGCCTATGGATGTTATCTTCTTAGAGCAGAATTGTCATTAGTTATATAAGAGTTTACTCTACTTCTAGATATATTGAGTCGAGAGGCTCTCTACAGCCTAGTATGGGGGCGTTATGTAACGTTACAAAACATTACCTAACTTTAAGTAATGTCTGCCAGACAAACAACCTAATATGGGGGAGATGTTGTAACTTCCTACCTAACAAAACAATAAAAAAGTAAAAAATAACAAAACAATAAAAAAGTAAAAGTTTAATTATCCCTCCAAAAAATGTGGATCATAAAAAAACACAATATGGGGGACATGTTGTAATGTTCCTACCTAACAAAATAATAATAAAAAAAAAATTGAATTATTTGCAGAAGAATGTTGGCCTTTTAAACAACCCATGGTTTTATTGTATATGGTGTAGGAGGACTCAGCACATAGTTTTAAAACCATGTACAAGGCCTCCTAAACAACCCATGGTTTTAGGAGAGCCTTGCATATGGTTTTTTTTAAAACCATTTATAGGGAGATGTTGTAATGTTCGTTCCTAACAAAATAAAAAATAATATTAAATATTAATAATAAATATATTATATGTTGACCTTAAATAAAAAGATGTGTCTTTTGGTTTGAATCAAACCAATGGTACATATATGACACACCAAAGTTGATAGCTCATTGAGTGTAATACCTAAGAAGAGGTTTGCACCTAGAGAGATTTGATTCCTCTCGACGCTTGATAGAGCCTAGGATTTGGATCTACGCTGGTAATACTAAAAATGATGTCTCTAAAGTTATGTCCTTACCTAACCTTGATAAGAAATATGCCTATTTCTAGTTGAAGGGACTTTAGAATGAAATGAGGAGGTCTTCACCAGATCCTGGTGCTACTCCTAACTATGCCTCTACAATATCATTTGTGGATATCGGGCCAAAAACTCCCATAAACATGTTGTGGGCGAATCGATGCACCTAACCCACCACTTGAATTGTGTAAATAAATAAGTAATCACCTTGTCTTGTTTGAGGTATAGCTGATGCTGCCTCTGCCATGTCTTTACTAGATTTTAAAATGTCTATATAAACTGCAAATCTTGCAATCCCAAAAATAACTCCTCCTATAAAATAATGAAATAATTTATTGATAGTTGATGAGTCAATTTATAATTTACCTCCATAAAAAACAACTAAAACAATCAAATTCAACTATTTAAAAAGCTAAAGGCATTGTGATTAAAGAGGAGCCTCTAACTTTTCCTTGGTTTTTTTATTTCAAAACACTTTATAGTAAAATAAAAATAAAAAACCTTTTTGCTATGAATAGGTGTGTTACTATATGTATTACTATAGCATGTATTAAATTTTATTGCATTGGTGATTTAAAATTTTATATATTACTATATAGTATGTATAACATTTTATTGCATTGATTATTTAAAAATTTAAAATAAGTTTATTAAAAACCTATAAAATAAAATAAACTAAACTTAAAAAACATTCAAAATAAGTATAAAAAATACATATAGCAACATGCTAACTTATTTATGGAGTAAGTAACTTGACTCACAATAAATTATATATTTGACCAAATATTAATAGAAAACGAACTAGTCCAATGAACACATATGTATTGCCTAAAGAGTTTAATGTATATTATTTGTAAAAATTACACAAATGCTGCAAGCACAAAATACATTAAAAAAATATAATGCTTGATCCAGTCAACCATTAGGCATTTAGTTAGAAGAATTTTCAAAAACATAAAAGAAAATTTATTTCAACAAAGTGGAAAGTCGCAGATTTTAAAACCGGATCCTATCCTTTCAATTATTAGAGTAATACATAATATATATGGTATAATAATTTGGTTCACAAAGCTTCCACAAGCAAATATTTTAAAATTTTAGCATTTGTAAATGGTGTCTACGGCTATAATATGCCTTCACCCGCTTAGAGTGTCTACGTAATTCAAACTCATTTCGCATCCCTACACACAGTGTTTGCTTTGGACTGGCAGCGCCCTCGTTTTTGTTTTTGTTTTTTTTGTTTTGTAAATTATTGGTTTTCACGTAATCTGGCGCATAAGATCGCTGCCAATTTCTCCATTTTCGGCTCCGAAAATCCATTGAAAATTCCTCTGAAAAACAGTTGAATTTTTCCTTTGTTCAATCGGGTCTCTTCCCCAATTATTCTTCCACAGAATCGGCTCTCGGACCATTTTCTCTTCCGTAGAATCGGCTCTCGAACCACTTTCTCTTTTGCAACGGTGGCTCTCGGAAGCATCCTTTCTCCCGCAACGGCGGCTCTCAGAAGCATTCTTCCTTCCACAACGGCGGCTCTCGGAAGCATCTTTTCTCCCGCAACGGCGGCTCTCGGAAGCATTCTTCCTTCTGCAACGGCGGCTCTCGAAATGTTTTCTCTTTTCGATTGGTGAACTGACTTGACCGGCATCGGTAGTATTTTTACATTGGAAGGCAAATGACTTTGGTTTCCGCAACGGCGGACACACGAACACTTTATCTTTCTAACTGTGCTCTGTCGGCAGGCTTCCTCTAACTCTTCCGCAACGACGGGCGAAATACCACTAACTCTTCTGCTACATCGGAAGTCCTTCCCCATCGGAAGACTTAGTGGTTTGGACTTCCGCAACAGTGGATGGGAGACTTCTAACTCTTTCGCAACGGCGGAAGTCAATTCCACTGATTGCTCCGACTGCTCCAACACTTAGCCAAATTATCGAATTCTTTTGTCCACTACTGTTCTACTGGACATAGAAGGTAATCCCACCCTCTATCAATGGCTCCTTCTTGGCCCATAGAGGCCCATTGCTGCAACCCAGGCTCTGATACCATGCTGTCATGTCCCTATCCCTCCGACCGAGCAGAGAGGACGTGACCATGGCTTTAACCATGCAGGCTAAGAGCCCCATGAACATGTACAGGACTAAAATTGCATAAACAGAATGCTGAAAGGAAAGGAATTGTAGTATAACATGCACAAAGGCATATGTTTGTCATACACAGCTATAGTTAATTATCATGCACAGCGGAATCAACATGCATTCACACAAGCATTCAACATGTTCATTACATCCATTAACAGTAAATATAGTTGCAGAAGTAAAGATGAACAAGATCACTTATTTTATGATGAACTCCTTCCGCAACCAGCTACGTCGTTGCAACGTTCCACCCAACCATAGGCCAGCATGCTCCTTAATCTCTCAGCACCGCTGCCACCCCCGAGCTGGGCATGATTCTCCCAGGAATAAGGGAATAAGAAGGCTTACACATAGCCAAGGGTATACAAGACACGCTGCCAAGCCAATAGAGTTGGGTTTATCAGGCCATCCAGGAGTTGGGAAAGGCTCAATTCTAAGCTAGTGAGCTCATTACAGAGCCAAGAACACCTACACCAGAACTAGCCTGACCTCTAAGACACCCAAACACACCCAACACAAGGAATCAGTCCCTTCTCTGCTACACAGTACCTCAGGCCCTGCATTCCCTTCTAGTGCTATTCAGGGGTGATGGAGAAGAAGGCCATCCCTCTAGCTCTATCTGTGTGGTTTCTAGCCACCAGGTTTATCAAGCAAAACTAAGCCCACATCCATGCTCCCAACAGAGTCCGAAGACCAACCATTGCATGCATGCAACCACTCAGAAAATTACAGCTGAACAGGGGAAAAAGATTTCTGAGAGAATTCCAACAGCCCAACATATCAACAAACACAATCACAACAGGGGGAAAAATTACAGTCTGACCTGGGCAACTAGGCAAGCGGATAAGAGCTACACAGACTGCCACACAGCTCTTGAACGTGAAATGACTTCCTATAGGAAATCGTGGGTGACAAAGACCAAACAGCTCCCAGTTTCCTGCGTGAATGACAACCACCCAGGGCCGAGTGCGTGAGAGGAAATCCACACTGAAACCCAAATGCGGGTCAAAAACACCCGATTCCACGCGATGGGAAAAATGTAAATGACAGTAGAGACGCCCCCAATCCTTCTCCGGGCTGCGTGAGACCAAACCGCAAGGAGCCTGTGCGTGAGAATAATCAGACCATCGAGATAATGCGTGAGGTTGAACAGGCTATAGGGAGGACGCGAATTGGAGGTGTGTGGGTGTTCGACATAGACGTGGAGAAGAGAGATCCCTGCGTGAGTGATGGCAGTTGTTTTTTCCAGCCATAGTGAAGTCAATCAGGGTGGAGTGTGCATGTGGGTTAGGACTGACAGTCCTGCCACCCCACTCCCAAAGATCATAACTGCCTCAACCACCGGCATCCTTTCTTAATGAAAGTGGTTGGAATAAGACAAGGGAATAAGACAGATGGGTTTTTCCCTCATTGGCCAAGGTTTGACAAATTCCCCCACATCCTTATCCTTGGGAAAAATCATGCCCCCTCTCAATTTAGTTTCCGCGATCGTAGCTTGTCGGGTTCATTTAATTAATTATAGATTCAAATTTACATGATGAAAAACATAATATATGCCTCATGCCTCGATATATCATCGATGACAAGCTTAAATCCAAAACATAGCATAATCGATCAGTGGTGGGGCCTTGGCCTTTAGCTCCACACCAGGATCATTTACAATATATACATCATGTACATTTAATGCAATGGGGTAAAAACCGGGGCATTACAATAAAAATTAGGTGTTCAATTTGTTTATATCCATAGAATACTTAATTGGTTGATAAATCATGTAATATTGTGAAGTGTAACTATTTAGATGGATTAATATGGTTTTCTAGAACAAAGAGATAATTGTGTCAAAGATATTTTCTATAACAAAGTATGGGGAAGTCATGTAATGTAACAATGTTTATAATAAATAAACAATAAGAACTTAAATTTCACTCGATCAATGTAATACTTAAATAGTAGATTAATTTTGTAATTTTATTATTTAAATTTGACAATATAATAATCAATTTGATGATAGAACATGAAATATTTATGAAGGCTCGTTTTGATTTAGTTGTAATATATCTAAATTATGTATGCAGTGTTTAATGGTTCAAATTCAGGTAGGTAATATTTATGATTGAGAAATTCTAAAAAGATAATTGTATTAAAGAGATTTTTTATCTTATAGAACATGTGTAGTCTAACATGCATACAAATGAGAAATATAGTAATAATTAGTTAGTCAAAATTAAAATTTTTATATCTATGTAATTATTTGAACAAATATAGAATAACTATGAAGGCTATGATGTAATATATATAAACTATCTAAATGTTATTAAATGTGTAAAATTTAAATTTATTGTGCTAAGAGGTGCTCTCAAGCCTAGTATGGGGAGATGTTATCAATTTTGAACATGAGGTTCTAATAAATAATAATAAATTTTATACTCAACATGTTGTCCTACACAAAATTGAAATTTAAAGTCATGCCGTTTCCATTCTAAATTTATTATCCTTTGTATAGAGTCTGCCAAAAACAATGTAGGTCAAAAAAACAACCCAATATGGGGGATATGGTGTAATGTTCCTACCCAACAAAATAATAATAAATAAATTGTGTGCAAAAAAATGTTTGCCTTGCACATGGTTTTAAAACCAACCCAACTCATGTTTTTATTGTACATTGTTTAGTGGGACCTTGCAAATGGTTTTAAAACCATGTGCAAGGCATCCTAAACAACCCATGTTTTTATTGTACATGGTTTAGGAAGGCCTTGCAAATGGTTTTAAAACCATGTGCAGGGCCTCCTAAACAACCCATTGTTTTAATGTACATGGTTTAGGAAGGCCTTGCAAATGGTTTTAAAACCATGTGCAGGGCCTCCTAAACAATGCATGGTTTTATTGTACATGGTTTAGGTGTATTGTCCCCCTTATATTCCCTAAGTATTTTTGTAATATTCTGATGTAATTATATTGTTTTACCAGTGAGGAGCTCAAGGCCAAGGCCTCACCCATAAAAGATTGTATATTAGGAACTGGGAGACGCGAGACTGTTCCAGTAAGGAAGGTAAAATGATGTATGGGTCGGGGGAATAAGAGTGAACTTTTTCGCTCAATGACACGAGGTATTAACTGTCATCCTAGGGTGAAGTAAGTCTAGGCAGACTAACTTGCCTTCCTAGTCTACAGAGTTAATTTCCGCACCCACCTGGATGCACGTTTCACCAAAAAAGGGGGTAACATGAGGAGAAGAGAAATCCAAGGTGCCAATGGTCACTTGGACTATGGGTCATAGTCTTCTTAAAAACAACAAGAGAAAAATTGGCACCTTCAGTAGGCCTCATTTGCTAATTGCCACCTAAACTATAGAGACTTACACAGATGCCTAATATGTGTAGTCCATTATATATAGGTAAATACGTATATAAATAATAGAGGTGGTAGGTAAAGGCATAAGATTGTAGGCATGATAAATAAAGTCTGCACTGCAAAGTATTTGAGTGAAGGCTTTGGTCAAACACAAGTTAAGGATATATCGGCATGACATTATTAATGTGGGACAACCTACGAAGTAGGTAATATGTTTGACAGCTTTACAGGAAAAATTAATACTGTAAATGCAACCAACTACCAGACAGAAGTGGAGCCCGCAACATAAAATGTAGTATATATATACATTGAATGGTCGAATGGCCTCACGCTGGACTGATTTATTAACCCTAACCATTGTGAATTGGCCACTCGAAGGTAAGTGCCACTGACTGAAGACATAGAAAGATATTTTACCAAAACTGAAAAAAGAATATTGATTACAATATCAGACAACGCATGCCTCCGGTTAAAATACCATATGGCATTGATTTAGGAAAAGCCTGCCTAGATAGTAATTGCAGTAGAATTACTGCCTTCACCTAAGGGATCGTGGCGCACAACCGTTTCTCCTCAGGCTATTTTTAAATGGTTGGAATTCTTCTGATCGGGGGGGAGCGGGTGCACGCTTGCTAGACGGGGATGGCCTCAGCCGGAGCTATGCCCAGGCAAGCTGACTCAGTTATATATTTATATTCATGAACCTCTGCCTGTTTGTTGAAGGGGTCTGTAGATCAGAACAATGCTGGCCATACTAAGCATGGCTTCGTATATGTTGTGTTTATCTTTTGCTTTGATATTTTGAGGCGACACCTCTGCGGGCTAACTGATGGAGCCATAGTCTGTTTAAAGATTGTTGCCCTTTTTTTGTTATTATATTATGCCGGGAAACATTTGTTATGTCTCACTCGTTTTCCTTATCATATTTCCCCCCCCTAGGTAATGACCGTAGGGTTTTGAGAAAACCTTAAACCCATGGGTGGCAACCATTCTTGGCAAATTCTGATCTGCCACTACCTGCGCGACCTGGAAATAATCAGTGTCATTCTAAAACGCAGGCGCCCTTTTTAACCAGAGTTTCATTGTAAGGTGTGTGATTGGTCTATGACTGCGTCTATCTCCTTAATTGACTCCCATGACTGCGTCGATCTCCCTAATTGACTCCCATGTAGCTGAACATAGAGATTCTGAAAACCTGAATCCCTCGGCGCTGTGTATCACTCTTGACCCGTGTTGAATCTAGGGTTTGGATTTTCATGGCTTACAGTCTTACCTTCATAAATTTTGAATGGGATGTGCAGTGTGTATTTAATGTCATGTTGATGAAGAAAACCCTAAGGAGTGTTGTCTTTTGGGGAAAATCTTTTCGTACACAGTACTTTCTTTATTAAGTCAATAGCTAAGAACAAATCGAGCTCCGACAATGGAAGCTCCGGCAACGGAAGTATGCCTCTTTTCCTCTGCAGAATAAATGAAGGCCAAGTTTTGAAGGGGCGTAATAGAATAAGACGTTCTTGGCTGCACACAAGATATAATGTCTCGGCTCTGTTAGGATTTTTACAGCAATAAGACCTTGCATTATGTAATCCCCAGATATCTCTTTCGGACTACTGTAACGAAAGTACAGAACTACCAGGTCCATAAATTGAGTTATTGTCTCGTGGAGCTTTACTTTTTGAGTTGAGTTAGCCGTCCCTTGTAAGTTTGTTTGGGCCTGTATTACCACTCAACTTGGATACGCCTCTTTTACTTCTGCGAAGTCGAGGTATGACAGTGAAGGTATGCCAACATTGTTGGTAGTATTATAGTTATTTCACCAGCCAGTTAAAGCACAGTTTTAGCCCGTGATAGGGCAGCTCTTGGGTGAAGAGAAAGGGATTTGTTAGGGATCTACCCTTGAACCTGCGCTGGGTTACAGCTTAGTTTCTTTTTATCATATAAATTTTAGGGATCTAATAGCCGGTCCAATGAATGACTACACCAAGAGGATTCTCCCAGTTATCCACTCTCGGTGGAAGAATATGCAAGATTATTCAAAGAAAGTATGGCAATAATGAGATTGCAGATTGTAAATTTTTATTATAATAGATGTCACGTGTCGTGACCATTTTGATGGACGTAGCCCCGGGGATGGGCGAACCATGTATATTGTTGTGCTTCTTGTTTTATGTTCCATGTGTCCATATTTTTTCCTGTATCATATCATAAGCGCTGTCATTATTTGAATTAATACTGCATGAAGAATGATGAAGGAAAGCAATCATTTTGTTCATTATGCACACAAAGCTGTAGAAATGAATAGCATGCTCTTAAGAATATTACATCAATATGATTGTTTTGTCATCGGATTTAAAATGGTGATTGTATGATATTATAAACACATGAAGGTACATCCCTCATGTTTCGTCTAATTAAAGAATAAAAATTGGATAGTCCCGGTAAGCTTGGAAACTACGAAAATCTGTTTGCTAGGTGCATTCCTTTCACTCCATTCCTTGGCAAGGTGAGTAATAAAAATACTGGTTAAGAATGCATAAACACTTTCTATATATTATGGTTGTATATGATGTCATACGCAATCAATAATTCTGCAAATGCATAGTAAAATTGAATACAGTAGTGGAATGTGTTGATAGTAGTTGAATGCTTGCAAAATGTATACGATTTTGCTTCCTCTTGAAAAGAGCTTGTAGTACCTAAGAGGAAAAATAATGTTGGATGTTTTTCTATAGGCAGACAGCCCGGCAACATAGAGTGGTGAATGAACTTGCAAACCCCCTATGCAAACTATTCATATATATAAATATATATCTGTTGAATATTTTTTGGGGGGACAAGCTTCTAACATTTAAATTATCACTTAGCATGTCGTACAAACAAAGACAATTAAAACTCAACTTTCTTGTAAAGGTTGCTGCTAAGTAGTAAAAAATTTACCCTCCTCCGCACATATTGGCATCCAGGTATAAGAGGGACATTACATATGGTATCAGAGCAAGAGTTGAATGCTCGGGCCTAATTGGGCTAAAATTAATTCCGCATATTTCATTTTAAGAATTAACGATTGAGTTTTGGTCTGTGATAACAGAAAACAAGTCCAACAATCCAGGCACTTTAAGTTGTGCCAAATGCAAATGTTTAATTGACCTTGTAGTTGTGCAGGAGAAGGAGGAACCTCTTCTCAAGATCACAATAAATATGGCCATTACCTTTCCCACTTCCATGTTAGGCCAACGACATAAGTGTAGAGGTATCTCGTTATTCCCCTTATTTTCTTTCGAAAAGATTTATGAACCGTTAATGCGATTTTTGCATATTTATTTAAATTGCATGAGAAAATTATTGGCAAGGTACAAGAGTCTTTCAAGACAAACTCATGGTCGGTGGAGGAATTCTACCATGATAATATAGAAACTGAATTATTATTAACAACATGATGTTTGATTTTGGGAATTCCATGTGGGAAAATAATATTTTTGTAGTAGGTATGGCATTGAGAAGGTTACCTAATGGAATGTAGTATTGCTAAAGGCCTAATGAGAATCCAGTATTAATTATAAGTTCTCGAGACCTAAGCTAGGATTCATTAAAATAAATAAATAAATAAAGTAAGTGGCTCAGGAGAGTATACTCCCAAGCACAAGGGGCCATGCAAGCCATTGATTTCAAAAATAAAGAGCTTGCCAACTTCAAACCAGGCCAAACAGTTTTCAAAATGAAATCCGATTTATTTAACTAGCTGTTGATAATGAAACCGTTATGGTAGAATAATGGTTTAAAATTTTGATAAAAATGTTTTAAGGTGCTTTTTAGCCGAGATTTATGCTGAGATGTGTCAGCATTTGATAAAAAGTTTTAAAGTGTTTTTCATCCGAGATTTATGCTGAAATGTATCAGCATTTGATAAAATGTTTTTAAGTGTTTTTCAGGAGAGACTTATGCTGAGATTGATCAGCATTTGATGAAATGTTTTTAGGTGTTTTTCAGGCAAGACTTATGCTGAGATGCATCAGCATTTGATAAAATGTTTTTGAGTGTTTTTTAGGCTAGACTTATGTTGAGATGTATCAGCATTTGATGAAATGTTTTTAGGTGTTTTTCAGGCAAGACTTATGCTGAGATGCATCAGCATTTGATAATTGTTTTTGAGTGTTTTTCAGGCTAGACTTATGTTGAGATGTGTCAGCATTTGATAAAATGTTTTAAGGTGTTTTTCAGCCGAGATTTATGTTGAGATGTATCAGCATTTGATAAAATGTTTTTAAGTGTTTTTCAGGAGAGACTTATGCTGAGATGTATCAGCATTTGATGAAATGTTTTTAGGTGTTTTTCAGGCAAGACTTATGCTGAGATGCATTAGCATTTGATAAAATGTTTTTGAGTGTTTTTCAGGATAGACTTATGTTGAGATGTGTCAGCATTTGATAAAATGTTTTAAGGTGTTTTTCAGCTGAGATTTATGCTGAGATGTATCAGCATTTGATAAAATGTTTTTAAGTGTTTTTCAGGAGAGACTTATGCTGAGATGTATCAGCATTTGATGAAATGTTTTTAGGTGTTTTTCAGGCAAGACTTATGTATTAGCATTTGATAAAATATTTTTAAGTGTTTCTAGCCTAGACTTATGCTGAGATGCATTAGCATTTGATAAAATGTTTTCAAGTGTTTTTCGGCTAGACTTATGCTGATATGTATCATCATTTGATAAAATGTTTTTAAGTGTTTTTCAGGCTAGACTTATGCGCATTTGATAAAAAAAATAAAAATTTTAGTGTTTTTGAGGCTAGACTTATGCTAATATGTATCAGCATTTGATAAAATGTTTTTAAGTGCTTTTCATGCTAGACTTATGCTGAGATGTATCAACATTTTATAAAGTGTTTTTCAGGTGAGACTTAACCTGAGATGTATCAGCATTTGATAAAATATTTTTAAGCGTCTACAGGCGAGACTTATGCTGAGATGTATCAGCTTTTGATAAAATGTTTTTAAGTGTTTTTCAAGCAAGACTTATCCTAAGATGTATCAGCATTTGATAAAATATTTTTAAGCATCTACAGGAGAGACTTATGTTGAGATGTATCAGCTTTTGATAAAATGGCTTTAAGTGTTTTCCAAGCAAGACTTATGCTGAGATGTATCATTGTTTGATAAAATGCTTTTAAGTGTTTACAGGAGAGACTTATTCTTAGATGTGTCAACGTTGGATAAGATGTTTTGAAGTGTTTACAAGAGAGACTTATGCTGAGACATACGAGTATTTGATAATATGGCGTTTGATCGAACCTGGGTTGTTGTTTCGTCAACACTATCTCATTGCATTGAGCTACGGGCTCATCATGGGTTGATAATATTTTATAAGACTGAAAGACTTCCTTCTAGAAATATTGATAAGTGAGTTGGTGAATGCTATATAAAGTTATATGCTAACATGGCATGATATGCCAAGAACGCTATGAGTCGAAGTGGACTGTTTTGAAAAGTAATTACTGCCGTAAATAATGAAGTTAAGTACTAGTGTTGTTTTACTTGATATGAATTGTTGGATCTCAAGTTTTACAGCCTCACTATGGATGATGTTGTTTAAATACTAACAATGCAGGCTTTGCCAGGATTATGGCTCTTAATACAACCGATGTGCATTATGGTATGTGAATCCTCTTGCATGTGTAGTTGTGCTCAATTACTCAGAAAAGAGTAAGGAGTAATTTTGCTAGAGTATCTACGAGGCTATCTAGCTCATGAATGGTGGTGCAAACTATGAAACTCTAATAATTGATTATTGATTTTTTTTTGGGATTATCGATGAATGCTTTAAATGACCACCTATGGAGGGATTGCAGGCATTGAAATTGTGGCCATGATGAGTGCTGAAGCTCTTGTATTGTAATGAGTTACAAAGACATGAGGAAAATATCCTGTGCATAAATTTTGCTACCATGAGGAAAGTGGTGATGGAGGTAGTGGTTGAACGCTACCTTGTTTTCCCCTGGGCCAACGAGGGACCGCTATGCATTCTGAGGATGCCTAGATGTAATACATTTTGGTTAAGACTCTTTCTGCACACATTGAGAGGACTGTCACAAGAGTGGGGGACTCTGTGAAGAGAATAACCTCTAGGAGCTATGGTGGTGTGCTAGAATGGAGTGCCTCAGCTTGGTGAAGCACCCTGAAGAGCACAAAAAGGAGATACACCTAAAGAAGGGTATTTTCCTTGTGTTGGGTGGCTTGGATCGGTACTTGGAGTACTGTCAGCACTTGGTGTGCTGGGATGGAGAACATCCAGAGAAAGAAATAATGGCAAAGCACCCTGAATAGCACAAGGAGGAGATACGCCTAAGGAAGGGTATCGTCCTTGTGTTGGGTAGCTTGGATTAGTACTCACAATACTGTTAGCACTTGGAGTGCTGGGATGGAGGGAATCCAAAAAAAAAAAAAAACTATGTTATGAAAAGGTTTGGATATTATGGCATAAAATTGCATATTTTTACAATGCAAAAGAATCAATGGCATATGTTTAGTTGAATTAAAATTTTGTGCATGTTGTACTGAAGAAATAGTGGGGTATACCCAAACTTGTTGCAAGAGAGCTACAAGTCTTGAGCGATAAGAGCTTGAGAACAAACATCAAGGATCAATAGAGAACAAGAAAAAAAATGTGAAGCAAAAGGGAAGCATCATGAGAAGAAGATAGATGGGCTGGAAAACAAGAATATCGAGGACGGTGTTATTTTTAAGGGAGGGAGGATGTAATGTACCCCTTATATTCCCTAATTATTTTTGTAATATTCTGATGTAATTATATTGTTTTACCGATGAGGAGCTCAAGGCCAAGGCCCCACCCGTAAAAGATTGTATATTAGGAACTGGGAGACGCAAGACTATTCCAGTAAGGAAGGTAAAATGATGTATGGGTCGGGGGAAGAAGAGTGAACTTTTTTCCTCAATGACAGGAGGTATTAACTGTCATCCTAGGGTGAAGTAAGTCTAGGTGAACTAACTTGCCTTCCCAATCTATAGAGTTAATTTCCGCACCCACCTGGATGCATGTTTCACCAAAAAAGGGGGTAACATGAGGAGAAGAGAAATCCAAGGCGCTAATGGTCATTTGGACTATGGGTCATAGTATTCTTAAAAACAACAAGAGAAAAATTGGCACCTTCAGTAGGCCTCATTTGCTAGTTGCCACCTAAACTATAGAGACTTACACAGATGCCTAATATGTGGAGTCCATTATATATAGGTAAATACATATATAAATAATAGAGGTGGTAGGTAAAGGCATAAAATTGTAGGCATGATAAATAAAGTCTGCACTGCAAAGTATTTGAGTGAAGGCTTTGGTCAAACACAAGTTAAGGATATATCGGCATGACATTATTAATGTGGGACAACCTACGAAGTAGGTAATATGTTTGACAGCTTTACAGGAAAAATTAATACTGTAAATGCAACCAACTACCAGACAGAAGTGGAGCCCGCAACATAAAATGTAGTATATATATACATTGAATGGTCGAATGGCCTCACGCTGGACTGATTTATTAACCCTAACCGTTGTGAATTGGCCACTCGAAGGTAAGTGCCAATGACTGAAGACATAGAAAGATCTTTTACCAAAACTGAAAAAAGAATATTGATTACAATATCAGACAACGCATGCCTCTGGTTAAAATACCATACGTCATTGATTTAGGAAAAGTCTTCCTAGATAGTAATTGCGGCAGAATTACTACCTTCACCTAAGGGATTGTGGCGCACAGTCGTTTCTCCTCAGGCTATTTTTAAATGGTTGGAATTCTTCTGATCAGGGGGGGAGGGGGTGCGCGCTTGCTAGACGGGGATGGCCTCAGCTGGAGCTATGTCCTGGCACTGCATAAGGTCTAAATTGTTTTGTGTAAGTTCAATCCTGCTCGTTTCTAACTTATCATGGTTCCAAGCTGACTCAGTTATATATTTATATTCATGTGCAAAAACCTCTGCATGTTTGTTAAAGGGGTCTGTAGATCAGAACAATGCTGGCCATACTAAGCATGGATTCGTATATGTTATGTTTATCTTTTGCTTTGATATTTTGAGGTGACACCTCTGCGGGCTAACTGATGGAGCCATAGTCTGTTTAAAGATTGTTGCCCTTTTTCTGTTATTATATTATGCCGAGAAACGTTTGTTATGTCTCACTCGTTTTCCTTATCATATTTCTCCCCCCTAGGTAATGACAGTAGGGTTTTGAGAAAACCTTAAACCCACGGGTGGCAACCATTCTCGGCAAATTCTGATATGCCACTACCTGCGTGACCTAGAAATAATCAGTGTCAGTCTAAAACGCAGGCGCCCTTTTTAACCAGAGTTGCCTTGTAAGGTGTGCAATCGGTCTATGACTACGTCAATCTCCTTAATTGACTCCCATGACTGCGTCGATCTCCCTAATTGACTCCCATGCAGCTGAACGTAGAGATTCTGAAAACCTGAATCCCTCGGCGCTGTGTATCACTCTTGACCCGGGTTGAATCTAGGGTTTGGCTTTTCATGGCTTACAGTCTTACATTCATAAATTTTGAATGGGACGTGCAGTGTGTATTTAATGTCATGTTGATGAAGAAAACCCTAAGGAGTGTTGTCTTTTGGGGAAAATCTTTTCGTACACAGTACTTTCTTTATTAAGTCAATAGCTAAGAACAAATCGAGCTCTGACAATGGAAGCTCCGCCAATGGAAGTATGCCTCTTTTCCTCTGCAGAATAAAAGATGGCCAAGTTTTGAAGGGGCGTAATAGGACAAGACGTTCTTGGCTGCACACAAGATTTAATGTTCCGGCTCTGTTAGGATTTTTACAGCAATAAGACCTTGCATTATGTAATCCCCAGATATCTCTTTCGGACTACTGTAACGAAAGTACAGAACTACCAGGTCCATAAATTGAGTTATTGTCTCGTGGAGCTTTACTTTTCGAGTTGAGTTAGCCGTCCCTTGTAAGTTTGTTTGGGCCTGTATTACCACTCAACTTGGATACGCCTCTTTTACTTCTGCGAAGTCGAGGTGTGACAGTGAAGGTATGCCAACATTGTTGGTAGTATTATAGTTATTCCACCAACCAGTTAAAGCACAGTTT
Source organism: Pseudotsuga menziesii (assembly GCA_001517045.1). Classification (NCBI taxonomy): domain Eukaryota; kingdom Viridiplantae; phylum Streptophyta; class Pinopsida; order Pinales; family Pinaceae; genus Pseudotsuga; species Pseudotsuga menziesii. Next base: position 430,629 of record LPNX010446874.1, on the reverse strand, counting down.
TAGCCCACGATAGGGCAGCTCTTGGGCGAAGAGAAAGGGATTTGTTAGGGATCTACCCTTGAACCTGCGCTGGGTTACAGCTTAGTTTCCTTTTATCATATAAATTTTAGGGATCTAACAGCCGGTCCAATGAATGACTACACTAAGAGGATTATCCCAGTTATCTACTCTCGGTGGAAGAATATGCGAGATTATTCAAAGAAAGTATGGCAATAATGAGATTGCAGATTGTAAATTTTTATTATAATAGATGTCATGTGTCATGACCATTTTGGTGGACGTAGCCCTGGGGATGGGCGAACCACATATATTGTTGTACTTCTTGTTTTATGTTCCATGTGTCCATCTTTTTTCCTGTATCATATCATAAGCGCTATCATTATTTGAATTAATACTGCATGAAGAATGATGAAGGAAAGCAATCATTTTGTTCATTATGCACACAAAGCTGTAGAAATGAGTAGCATGCTCTTAAGAATATTACTTCAATATGATTGTTTTGTCATCGGATTTAAAATGGCGATTGTATGATATTATAAACACATGAAGGTGCATCCCTCATGTTTTGTGTAATTAAAGAATAAAAATTGGATAGTCCCGGTAAGCTTGGAAACTACGAAAATTTGTTTGCTAGGTGCATTCCTTTTACTCCATTCCTTGGCAAGGTGAGTAATAAAAATACTGGTTAAGAATGCATAAACACTTTCTATATATTATGGTTGTATATGATGTCATACGCAATCAATAATGCTGCAAATGCATAGTAAAATTGAATACAGTAGTGGAATGTGTTGATAGTAGTTGAATGCTTGCAAGATGTATACGATTTTGCTTCCTCTTGAAAAGAGCTTGTAGTACCTAAGAGGAAAAATAATGTTGGATGTTTTTCTACAGGCAAACAGCCTGACAACATAGAGAGGTGAATGAACTTGCAAACCCCCTATGCAAACTATTCATATATATAAATATATATCTGTTGAATATTTTTTGGGGGGACAAGCTTCTAATGTTTAAATTATCACTTAGCATGTCGTACAAACAAAGACAATTAAAACTCAACTTTCTTGTAAAGGTTGCCGCTAAGTAGTAAAAAATTTACCCTCCTCCGCACATATTGGCATCCAGGTATAAGAGGGACATTACATTAGGAAACCATGTATGATGGAGATGTATTGAATATTAATACTTTAATTTTTGCATTACTTGAGAACCAGGTTAACATTATCCTAGATCCTCAATTGAATTTATATTTAGAATAACATTAAAATGTATGTAATCTTGAGGTTTGAAATAATTTCACTAGTTGTCGAACTATGGAATGATTTTTCACTATTTACGGCTGGTTTTTACTGTTTCTTGCTATGAGTCTTCACTCAATTTTAAAAACTTGCCAAAACATTTCTATGTCTTACAGAGTGTGGGTGCTTGGGGGTTTTGGTGATTTCATTTCTCCACTTAAAATCATGCAAAAAAACAAAAAAATTACAAGATTTTGTAAGTTAAATTCACCTGATTGAAAATCAACAAGAAAGTCAAAATCCTCCCCTAGTTAGACAACTCCATAACTTAATATTTGCACTTGCAAGGTTTTAAATAAAGGTTTTTAAATTATGGGAGTGTAAAATATAAGTATTAAAATACGGTTTTTTAATAGTTAATCATTCATAAAAAAAATTTAAAGAAATGTATTTAAATAAGGTTTTTTTCAATTATATTTTAAATAAGGTTTTTAAAATATAACTGAAAATATAGTTAATTTATGGAATAGTATAATATTATAATGTCTTAAAAAGTTTAATGTCTTAATAATTATAATGTTTTAATAATTATTAAGACATTACATTAAGTTTAACTTCTATAAGAAGAAAAATTTGGATAAAAATTGTCCTTACAGTGGGCTAGAGAATGATATTTCTAGCCTTAGGAATGAACGGAATATCCTCTTAATGGGCGATTTTAATGCTAGAACTTCAAACAACCAAGCTACTCTCCTAAGCAATTACTCTAACCCTAATCCTCTTTGGTTAGACGAAGACCTTACTTTAGCTAGTAGGTACGGGAGAATTTCTGATGATTTAGGGGAAAATTCGTTTGGGTCGGAGCTAATCAAGCTCTGTAGCTCTCAATATCTCATAGTTTGCAACGGTCTAATGAAGTGGCCCAGTTCTAGCCAGATGACATGTATCCATGGGCTTGGTAGCAGCGTAGTAGATTATGTTATTTCTAATATTTCTTTATACAACAATATAATAAATTTGGACGTAATAAACGACCATGAGCCTCATTCAGATCATAAACCTTTAACGGTAACTGTCAACTGTGACATTCATAGGGATCCCATAGAGGATAATCACTATAACCAAAGGAACTTGATCTTTGATAGAAATAAAAAGGATCTTTTTATGAATGAGTTAAAAATTAATTTGCTTCCTTTATCGAGTACAGACAACATAGAAGACCTATATTACAATTTTACTAAAACCCTCTCTTATTCCATTAACAAGTTCTCAATTGAAGTTTCTAGTAATAAAAAGAATAAAAAAAACAACCCTTGGTATGATACTGATTGTAAAAATGCGAGAAGAGAGATTAGGGAATATCTTGATGATTCTCTTAAAATTAACAAGATAAAAATATACAAAGCCCTTACTAAAAGATAAAAATTGCAATATATTCACAAAAGGCAAGACAATCTCTTGCACCTCTCTAAGACGGCTCCTAAGAAATTCTGGAGGCAGATTCTAACTAGAAAAGCTAAAGATAATAATAAAATTTCTTTGCACAAGTGGAATTCCTATCTTCAAAAGCTTTATGACTCCTCGAACGTCATAGACAACTTTGAAACCCTTCTCACAACGAAAGAAGTTTTCTCTTTAGAAGACATAGATTTTGGGGTTAAGCGTCTAGCAAATGGAAAAGATAAGGACATTGAAGGTTACCAGGCAAAAATCTTAAAAATTGCAGGTCCTGTCCTCATCCCTCACATCCACAAGCTTTTTAATCAAGAAGTCAAGCAAGGGTTCCCTAAGCCTTGGACGCAGAGCCTCATTATCCCTATTTTTAAAAGCGGGGATGCAAATAACCCCTCAGATTATTGGACTGTTAGGATTAGCCCCCTCTTAGCCAAGTTATATGGTATTATTTTGGAAAAGAAGATCAGCATTTGGATTGAAGGTGAAGGTAAGCGGGCTAAGGGTCAAGGAGGTTTTAGAAGGTATCACTCAACAACGGACCACCTTATTATGCTTAGGATCATTATGGAGGAGTGTCGCAATGACAAATCTGATATATTTTGCTGCTTTGTGGACTTTAGAAAGGCTTTCAATACGGTGCCTAGAAATAACCTTTGGGATAGGTTAGAAGAGCTTAAGCTTCCTTTCGAGCTAAGAGCTGATGCGATAAGGCTCTATGAGAATGTAATTTCCAAGTTTAAAACCAATGAGGGGTGGTCGAAAGATATTAAGTGTAATATCAGAGTCAAACAAGGTTTCCCCCTCTCCCCTACCCTTTTCGGCATTTACATTGATAAGGTAGAGGGTTGTTTAGAAGAAGCAGATTGTGCTGGTACGATCTTAGCTGGAATAGTCATCATCCTTCTTCTTTATGCTGACGATATTGTCCTTCTAGCAAGGTGTTCTTCTCACCTTGATAAACACCTTCGTCTTCTTAAATATTTCTTCTCTACAATGGGTATGACAGTTAACATTGACAAAACAAAAGTTATGATTATCAAATCCAAGAAGGACACATATGCTAATTTTGTGTATGACAATAGCAACTTGGAGGAAGTGTCTTCTTACAAGTACCTAGGAATTGATATTCGTCACAAGCTCAACTAGAACTATAGCATTGAGAAAAGGATTAAAGCAGGGTGGAAAGCTTACTTTGGTCTTGAAATAACTGTAAAGCTACAAACCTCATGATTTGGGATAGAAAGAAGCTCCTCTTTGAAGCTCTAGTCACTTGTGTTATATTGTATGGGTGTGAGGTTTGGGGCTGCAGCATCTCTAGAGAATCTCGGAGAAAGATCGAGCAAATCCAGAAGCGTTTTATAACTTACAACCTCAAAATAAAAAACAATACACCCTATCCTATTCTCCTTATAGAAGTGGGTCTTTCCCCCATCGAGATCCTAGCCATGGCTAGACTCCTGTTGTACAAGAACAAAATCAATAACATGGGATACCATAGACTCCCTAATTTAGCTTTAAACTCCAGCCAAAATCACCTAAGGCTCAAGCGTGGGTGGTATAAAGATACCAGGTCTTGGTTAAATCACTGGAAGATCAATGAAAATGTTGCATTGCAAAATATTAATAACATTAAAAATATTATTGCTTCTAAGTTTAAAGAAAAATTGTGCTGTGAGAAAGATTTAGAGGCCAAAAGGAAATTAAGATATTATAAGGAGGTCATCAACCCTACTCTTGAAGATCAAAACTATCTCTCTTTTTTAATGAGTCCTAAGAAAAAAATTAATATAGCTAAGATAAGAACGAACTCGCATGAGCTCCACAGCGAAAATGGTCGTTGGACAGTCCCTAAAACTCCTTGGGTAGAAAGGATCTACCACCTTTGTGAGATTAAGAACATTGAAGATGAAAATCACTTCCTCTTAGAGTGCCCTGCATACACCCACATTAGATCTCAGTTTCATAATCTTTGTTGCAATACCGACATCCCTAGCCTTTTAGCTTTTCAAAATTATAGTAAGCTTGGGACGCTTCTCTCCAAGATCTTTGAGCATAGAAATATCACTTTAAAACAAACTAATTAATTTTCTTCTTCCGGGTCCGATAGACCAAATTTTGGTCTCACTCAATGTTAACCATCATCATCATCATCATTAATAATTTGAATATTGAACAAGTTTCAAAAAAAATAAGGTTTTTAAAATATCATTGAAAATGTAGTCCATTTATGGAATATTATCATATTATAATGTTTTAAAAAGTTTAATTGAAACCTCTCTTCACATTTTTCAAGTATTTCTTGTTTTTGGGGTAGTGGGGCCTATCAAAAGTATGCCAAGTGGGTACTAATTGGATGCACAATTTAATTCTACATCCAACGAGCTCCCCCAATTGAAATTTGAGTAAAAACACTGAGAGATATGTCGCAAATACAAACAAAAAAGTAGTTTTTTCTATGATACCTATCCCCAAATTTATATTAAAAAGTTGTTTAAGAGGTGCTCCCTTTTTTAATTTTAAAGAATTTTGATTGGCTAATACATGATGACATGGAATTTGTATTATTTTTGGAAGGCCCATTTTAAATTGAAATTTCCTCTAATGTGACCCTACTTGGTCCTATAGAAGTTATAAACAAGAGGAACCCATTTTGTATAAGGGCTGTAAAATAGTTTAAGAAACTGGAGAAGAAGTTAGATAGTAATGTCGTAGAAGGGTGTTGAGCCGCGGAACCCATTTTTAGAAGGGTTACTGAATAGTTGGGGTCATTCTGTAGAAAAGTGCATAGATAGTAGTTAGAATAGTCAATCCAGGCTTTGTGTAGATTAGTAGCAGTAGTTAGAAGAAGATAATAATAAAACTAGAGAGCATGAGAGAGAGAAAGAGTCTTTGTACCAAAAAATACTCAAGCATTTCGCAGTCAAGTCGTAGACTGAAAGGTGCATATATTTCTCATGCCAGATGAATATCACCTTTGTGGTTTTTCTCGGTTGGGTTTCCACATTACATCTTGTGTCGCTTGAATGTGCATGTTGAATTTTTGTGTGTTATTTTGTATTGTTTATATTTATTTCTTAAGTGAATGTTGCAATATTGGTGAGAGGAGTTGAATGAATGAATGATCGACATCATTGAAGCATTTTTGTATTGTTTCAAGTTCATTTATTGTTAATTTGTTAAATAAGACTCTGTGTCGCACTATTGCACCACTATCTAGTTAGTAAAAGGACTCCAACCTTCCAACTCTGTCAAGCACCTTGGTTGTGCACTAGGGGACTACAATCCCTCACCTAACTGTGGAAACATCGTTCTGGTAATTTCCCATTGAGGAAAGATATCTCGAGTGAGACTTCGCCTGCACCATAGGTGTTTTTTACTGAGATTTTTCTTTCGAGCCAATATCTTTGGGTATTTTGTTGGTGTTTGGATGTTTTTTTAATCCTGGGTCACGAGTGTGAGGAAAAGTAGCCAACATGTGTCCTAATATTACTAATTGAAAATTGCATGGTCTCTAAGGTGGATATGGTATCCACTAGACACATACTTAGTGCTCGAAATTGATAGTTCTAAACATGTTTAAGTGTATATTAAGAAAAATTGAAAGTAAACAATGGCATTCACACACTGTACATAGAAATTTACCCTAGAAACCTTGAAGGGAAAAAACTAACTTAACTTAGAGCTTCGCCTATCTCTATGTTTCTTTTCATTGTATTAACTTAACTTAACTAAATACAATACATAGGAATTCACTAACATATGAAACCCTAATACCCAAACCAAAATTATATTACAATGGGACAAAAACCATTGGCTGAAAACAACGAAAAAAAAAAAGATAAAACAACCCAAAAAAATCTATTAAGCTTCACCTTCGAACTTCCACCAAAAGGTGGGTAGTCATGCACCGAATATAACACATACCCAAAACTGGGCTCATTTGTTTTTTTCTTTGAATACAAGGAGTAGATGATTTTATCGGATCAACAATATAGGGAATGAATTCCCATTATTTCTCTACACCAAGTGAACTTCTCAATACTCATAGATTTTGTTAATGAATCTACAACAACCTCCAAAGTGTCTATTTTCTGCAATAACACCTTCTTGATTTCAATCATGTCTCTTAAAAAGTGATACTGTACTTCAATATGCTTAATGTTTTAGTGATAAGCAAGTCTCTTGGCCAAGAATATTGCACTCTAAGTGTCACAATATAACTTCATATCTTAATGTTCAAACCCAATGTTTGAAAACAGTCTATGCAACCGTCAAGGCTCTTTACTTTCATGAATAGATTCCATGTATTCAACTTATGTATTTGATAGTTACATTATAGCCTATTTCTTACTCATCGAAATAAGATAACCTCCAAATAGGTTAAGCATGTACCCACTTATAGATATTTTATGATCCAAATCTCCAACCTAGTCAACATCTACAAATCCATGTAGTTTCCACACTTCTTCCTATTTAGATCTTCTTTGATAACAAATTGCACTATATGTAGTTCCATGCAAATACCTGAGCACCCTCTTTACAATTGTCCTATGCTCATTTCCTGGTTTTGACATATACCTGCTCAAAACTCCTAATTAATGAGTAATGTTTAGTCTAGTGCCTACCATGTAATACATCAAACTTCCGACTGCACTAGAATAAAGAACACGAGACAATTCTTCTTCTTCTTATTCTTCTTCTTCAGTACTGGGACATTGTTCTATAGATATTCTTACACCCATAGGAATAGGAAATTTTATTGGCTTACATTTATACATATTAAACATGAGTATTATTGTCTCAACATATTTTCTTTGGTTCAACTAACATTTTCTTTCTACGTGATTTCTCTTAATATCCATCCCCAAGATGAAATTGGTAGCACCAAGATCCTTCATGTAAAACTTGTAGGATAGTTGCAATTTCACCACCTTGACAACCTCCATGATGTTTCCAACCAACAACATGTCATCTACATACAACACTACAAAACAAAAATATTTTACAACTTTCTTTCAATAGACATAGTGATTAGCTTTGCTTCTCACAAATCCCTGTCCGAGTATGTATGTTTCAAACTTTTGGTACCACATCCTTGGAGACTGCTTTAGAAATTAAAGGGACTTCTTTAGTTTGCATACCATATCCTTCTCACCCTTTACTCTAAATTATTCAAGTTTCTTCATGTATATTTATTCTTCGAGGTATCCGTGTAGGAACATTGTTTTTACATCCATTTGTTCAACCTCCAAATCAAATGATGCATCAAGAGACAATAGAAGATGTTGGTAAGGTTTGGGGAGAGGACGATGGTTATTGTTAGGGAAAGGCATAGGGATGTTTGTTTGTGTGTGTGTGAGTGAGTGAGTGAGAGAGAGAGAGAGAGAGAGAGAGAGAGAGAGAGAATTGGGCAGTGGTGTGTTAAGGTGTTGGGGGAGAGAGGGAGGGGTGGAGGTTAGGTGTAGGTGGAGGAGAAGGGGGATTATAGATAGAGAGGGGGGGGTTACAAATTATTAGGAGGAGGATAGGGCAGAGAGGGAGGACGGGGGATTATTGGAAGGGGGTGAGTAAGAATATTAGATAAAGAGAGAGATGAAGAGAGAGCAGAGTCATGGGGTAAGGTGGGAGGGTGTGGGTGATTAGGGGTAGGGGGTGTTAGGGAGTTGGAGAGGGGGTGTTAGGGGGTTAGCGGGAGTGTTAGGGAGATGGAGAGGGGATGTTATGGGATTGGGGAGGGGTTTTTATTGGGTTGGGGGGTGCTAGGGGGTTGTTAGGGTATTTTGGAGTTGGATATGTGGTGTCTTAGTGGGGGGGGGGTATGACCATAGGTAAACATAAAATGAACCCATTGTTTCTCACAAAAATGAACATATGATTTGTAATGCTAATACGAGTGTGTGATGTACAATAAATTACATTGTTTGGATTGGTGATGATAACATTAAAAAATATTCATGGGTGGTAAGAAGTTAGAGGTACAGAGTGAGGGGAGGTGTTAAGGGGTTATAGGTAGAGAGAGAGAGAGAGAGGTAAAGGGAGAGACACTTCCGGGGGGTGGTAAGGGTTTTAAGGTAAAGATAGGGGGAATATTAAAGGGTCATAAGATGGGGAGTGTTAAGGGGTTAGAGAGAGAGAGAGAGAGAGAGAGAGAGAGAGAGAGAGAGGGAGAGAGAGAGAGGTAAAGGGAGAGACATTGGGGGGAAGTTAGTTGTTATATATAGAGAGAGGAGGGGGTGTTAATGGGTTAGATATAGAAACATAGGAGGTGTTAGGATTTCTTGCAAATACATCAAGTGGTTTTATTTCTATTTGTAGAAAAAATGGTGATCCTAACCGAGAGAAATTCTAGTGTGGTGTGCACCGTTACTAGAAAAGAAGGAGGACATGAAAGTTTACTTCTACACTAAGGGTGAAGAAATTCGCTTGGCAGTATTGATCGTAGATGTTTGTTGCAGCGTTTCTAGATGAGTCTGATGCAGTAAGTGTGGGGATGCCTATGTATCCTTTCATTTCTGACATGTTGGCTACCATTCTGTACTTTATTCCTGAAGACTTGTCAAAGTTTTTTCCTCCAAGAAGAGCAGTGGCTCATCAGATTGAGCTTGATCCAAGCTCCAAGACTACTCGATCAAGCTCAATCTGATGAACCACTGCTCTTCTCGGATCTCCATATAGACTATCAGAGGATCCATCTAGACTATCAGGATCGAAGTTGGAGGAACATAAACGACAGCTAGCAAAGATCACATATGTTGGTTTCATAAGACCTTGAAGGTCACCGTATGGTTCCCTAGTGTTGTTTCATAAGAAGAAGGATATGACATTGTTGTGGATGTGCTACTGAATGTTGAATAAGAAAACCATTAGAAATTATTATCCTCTTCCTTTGATGGTTGACGGTTTTGACAAGTTAGTTAAGGCAAGGGTGTTCTCAAAACTAGATTTTAGGCAGGGGCATTACCAAGTCAAAATCGTTGAAGGAGACGAGCACAAGACAACATGCATAATATGGTATGGGAGATTTGAGTTTCTCATTATGTTGTTTTGGTTGTGAAACAATATTGTGACATTCTGCACACTAATGAACAAGGTGCTACGACCATTTTTGGACAAGTCATTTGTGGCATACCTAGAAAACATCGTTGTCTACAATGAAACAATGGAAGAGAATTAGCGACATTTAAAAGGGGGTTTGAAGCACTACAAGAGAACAAGTTGTACTTGAAGAAATCCAAGTGTGATTTTGGGTAGGAGGAAATTTCATTCGGGCCATCGATTTCAACAAGGAAGGGTATACATGGATGACAAAAAGCTTGCATCCATTTAGGAATGGGGGAACCCTAGAAAAGTGAAGGAAGTGCATAGATTCCTTGTCTTAGTGAACTATTACCACAGGTTTGTAGAGGGCTAATCCAAGGTAGACACACCTCTTATCTAATTGTTGAAAAATAAAAAGGCATTCAAGTGGCAAGAAGTGCTTGGTGAGCTTAAACATAGATTTACAACCCCTCAGGTGTTGTGGTTGCTTGACTTTGAGGAAAAAATCCAAGTGCATATGGATGCATATGAATTCACTATTGGAGGTTTTTTACGTAGGAAGGCTATCTGGTGGTGTATGAAATTCAAAAGCTCCACAATCAGGAAATGAGATACCTAGTTCATGAAAACAAAATTACAATGGTGGTGCATTGCTTGAGGGTTTAGAGTCATTTCCTACTTAGTAAGCCATCTGTGGTGAATAAGGATAAAATAGCTAGTAGATACTTCTCCACTCAACCAAATTTGTCACTAAAGCAAGTGAGACAGAAGGATTTTCTAGCTGAGTTTGACATGGTCCTAGAGTATTGACCAGAAGGGTTGAACGCAGTTGTAAATTCTTTGAGCATAAAGGCTCATGGATTAGCCTTCGAGAAGAATAGTGACCCAACCACTCTATTTGTGTCCTACCTGCGGGAAATGATTCAAGAGACTTTCTTGGAGGACTTGACAACCAGAAGCATCATGGTGCAAGTCAAGGAAGGTCAAGAAAAATGGTTTCAGGAAATGCTTGAGAATAGTTTCTTTGGGAGTACTTACATCAGAATGTCGAAGAGTACATGTGCACTTGTCTTATTTTACAACAAAATAAATTGAAGGATTGTTGCAACTATTGTCGATTCCGAAGAGGCCATGGGTGAGTGTCTCCATGGAATTAATTTTGTAGCTATCATTCGCTCAAGGGTACGATGACATCTTTGTGGTGGTGGACCATTTCTCCAAGAACATGACCTTTGTGCCAATGAAATCAACATCCAAAGAAGCGGACATTGCGAAGTTGTTTTCCAAACATGTAGTTAAGTATTGGGGCTTGCCACTCAGTACTGTATCTAATAGGCATGCCAGGTTCACAGGGAAGTTTTGGCCAGCACTATTCAAGCTAATTTGGATGCAATTATTAACTAGATTGGTATTCCATCCAGAGATGGAAAAACAAATAGAGAGAGTGAATGCAATGTTGATGAGTTACTTCGGGCACTTTTTGCACGCTCGTCAAAAGAATTGGTCAGAGTTGTAAGACGTAGCACAGTTCAGCTACAACATGCACATGAGCTCGACAATAGGTTATAGCGCATTTGATTTGGCAACCAGATAGAAGCATTTGATGCCATATATCATTACGACTTGAGAGATTGGTTCTAATCCAATTGTGATGGATTTGATCAAAGAATGGAAGGATAAAGGATGCAAAGAAGTAGATTTTTAGGTTACAGAGAATGTCCTTCTTAAACTTGGACATGAGGAGTTTGTTCCTCTCAAGGGTGTGACAAGATATTTGATGTGGAAGTATAACGCCACGTTCAAGATCATTAAGAGAGTAGGAAAATTGGCTTACAGGATTAAAATCCAAGAACACCTTCAAGTGTACCACCCAGTTTTTCACATAAGTGAGTTACGAAAGTGTCGGGTTGACCTAGGAAAACTAGAACAAAATTCTCCTACAAAAGATTTTGCAATGATCATCGACATACAATATTGAGAGTTGGAAGAAATATTAGGGCAGCGGTTCAATAAGCATGGGAAGGATTCATGGCTAGAGTAATTTGTCAAGTGGAAAGGTTTTCTGAATGAGGAAAATAGTTGGGATTTGAAAAGCACTCTATGAAAGCCAAAAGACAAAATTAGAGCATTCCAAGAAGAGCACATGCTCCCTCCTCCATGAAATCCAAAAAAGAAGAGTCATTGGGACTATTAGGTCATGATTTTTTCTTCCTTAGTTTTATTCTTTTGTTTATGTTTTTGAAATTTGCTAATATTTTTACTTCTAGGAAATTTCAGTGTAAAGGTTAATTTTGAGTTTATGCCTTTTAGTTTTCATCATTTTTTATTTTTTCCTATTTTTTAAAGCTTGCTTTTATAAATGTTTCTTAGATTTCATTCTTGAAGGGTTCTATAAGGTGTATATTGATTAATGGATTCATTAATGACACTAAGATCAAAGATTAATCATATAAACCAAGTCTTAAAACTGGGTTAGTGATTAAATGACATGAAATTATGTGTTTAGACTTTCTTGAAGTGCAAGAGCAAAATTAATGCACTCACACACTACAAGAAAGTCGTGAGTGCTAAAATAGTCATTTTTCACCCCGATTTTTTTTATGGTTTCATTCATAAGGTGTTAATCACATCAATTAGCATATTTGATATGTGTCTTTCTAGGCTAAGCATGGAAATAGGTGTCTGGTCATCGTGTGAGGGAGATCGTGGAAATCGTATGCAAATTCATGGCAAATGATGACAATGAGTGGAATGAGGTAGAATTTTCGAGAATAGGTTCCTAAGCTGAAGATTACGAAGGTACTGAACGTCATGGTGGAGACATATTGCTGAGAAATCAGAATTTTGACAGTTGAAGGAAGAATTAGGGCTTCCCAGCGGTGGCAGTTCTAAGCGATCTGGAGGGTTGAGGACAACTGGAACATGCAATTAGACACCTAACCTTTCAAGGGATCGACTTCTAGTGCCTATATTAAGCTTTGGATGAGGTATCATGTGTCACATTTGATAGGGTTTGTTAAATTTGGGGGTTTTTATGATAAAGCCTATAATGTCAAAATTTTAAAGAAGGACATGAATTCACTCACTCAATAGACTTTGAATGATGAGATATTCATCAAAATATATAAATATTTATCATTTGAGTTAGTAAAGTTTAGAGCAAAACTATTGGAAGTCTCTGAATCTGTGATTAGGTCAAATTGTTGAAACTTGGTACAAAACATTTCCTAAACTGGTGATAGAGCAGATTGTGAGAGTTTGAAGGTAAATAGACTGCCAAATCTATGCAAATTTGAAGAAAAATAGACTGTGAGATTACTGACAGGTGCTGCAAACCATACTAGAAATGAAGAGCTGTGGAAAAACTAATAGGGCTGAGCCCACTGATCTCAGTTGGATAGATAAATTCCCAGGATGTGCTGAGCTATTTGAAAATGCAGGATGGTTGATATTTTCAAGAAAATTGATGGATACAATGCTGAGGTCTCCCATAAGTTTGCTCGATGTTATGACAAAGATACGGTATCTTTTGATACTTTGAAATTCAAATTGACCAAAGAGTTGGTAGCTGAGGCAACAGGGGTTAAAAGTGAGGGATAACTTTGGTTTAAGAAAGTGCCATTTACATTTAATGAAAAAAGGTACCTACTGCCTGGTATAGTTCGAGATTGGAGTAAGGGTATGCCCATCCATAACTTCAGGCCTGAATGGGTAGAACCTATAAAGGGTTTACAAAGTTATATTACACGTGAAGGAAGGTGTGCCTTTGTTTTTAAATACCATTTTAGGTTCCTTCAACACCTTAGTAATGAATAAAAGATGAACCTGCCTTTATTCTTGCTAAAGAGCCTACAAAAGATGTCTTGCAAAATCAAAGAACACCAAAACCATACTAGACAGTGCGTTTTTCACCATGGACTTACCAAACTCATTATCAATAGTGTTTTGGAAGGAGAAGGAAAAACTTGGGAATATTTCCTTTTTAGGTCAGGGTTTCAGAATAGTCAAGAAGGACAGTCTAATAGAAAGCAGGCTGATAAAGAATAGACCTTGATTATAAAACTAAGACATAAGATAAAGGTTAAAAATGAAGACAATATCAAATTAGAGGACGTTGCCGAGCCTGCAAAGAAGATTGCGAATCTAAACAACATCTAAATGACATTGAGAGCAAAGATTTGCAGTCTGTTAATAAGGAGACTCAGACTGTTCAGGATGATGCACCAGTCGAAACATTTGTTGATGAAAAGATTGTACTTGCAAAGAAGGTTTCAAGTGATGAAGAGGACACTAAATTCCAAAAGCAAAGTCCAATTAAAATCTTGTTATCGGATGAAACATACCTATTTGAGGAGGATAATCTTCCTATTATTGATGAAACTAAGGTTGGCACTAAAAAGGAATTTCACAGCTAGACAGATAGGGTAGCAGTACCAAAGAAAAAGAAGTTAAAAGTCATGGAATTTGCCTCAGTCACTTATCAGGGAAAAACTTTAAAAATGGTAGGCGAACTTTCTCTTGGGTGGAGACCAAAGACTAGACCCAAAAACAAGCTCAAGTTGAATATGAAGAAATTACTAAACCCTAAATTGAATAAAGAAGGAGTAATTGTGATTGATGACTCCTCCTATAATGAAAAACTAGATGTTGATAAGGGTGATAGCAAAGGGAAAAGACCAATTAAATCAGAAAAGGAATCTTCCCTCACTGACACTAAACTGTCTGATGTATTTTTAGAGATACGAAGCCAAATGTTAAAGGAACAACAAGTAGGTGAGATAGAGGTTTCTCACTCAGAAAAAAAGCTGATGGTTGCTGAAAATTTTCTCTCTGAAACTGAGAAAAAAGAAAACCTAAGTTTTCATGAGACTCCTATAGAGTTGCTGCTAGAAGATGAAGAAATCTATAGGAAACTAAGCATTCCATGGCTTCCCAATGAGATGCAAAGTACAACAAGAAATAAAGCATTTGATTTAGAGAAAGAGAATTTACAGAGAAATATAAAGCAGTATAAACATCAAGTGTAATACATGTAGGAGACAAATGATGGTTTGGTTATGGCCAATAGAAGACTCAGAGAAGATCTAAATGATTTGAATAGCCACTATCATGAGCTAATTGCAGTCTTAAAAGAGGCATTGAAAAGAAAAAGAAATACAGAGTCACAATCTACAATGTTAAAATAAACCATCATAGATACATAGCAGCAAAATGAAGAAATCACTAGAAAGATGGCAGAGATGGAAACAAAGCAACTAAAGGCTAGGAGAAAGGCCCAAGCCTTAGAAGGGATAGCCTTATTAGTAGCGGCAACTAAATATCTATGAGGCTTGTTAACAAAATCAGTTATTTGTTATGTTTTGAAGGATATTTAATTTTTGTAATTATTATTTTGATAAAACCATTTCGATGAGTAGGCTGAAAAGTAGTTAGGGTTTAGTCTTTAATTGAATTTTGAAGGATAGTTTTAAAGTATGTCACAAAGAGGATTAAGGGTTTGAATTTTTGGCTGGCTAAAGGAGGTCTCCAGACTTGTTCATAAGCTAAGTAAATGACTCTTATGTGTATTTGAAGAATTCATTATGAAATATATGCTCCATTTTACCCTTCAGTTTGTTTTCTGGCTTCATTTATAGCTTGTTTTAGCTACTCAGTTGGTAATTTCATTGCTGGTTTAAAGTTTTTATGCTTGTAGTGCTTGCCATTTGTGGATGAACTTCATTGTTATTTTTTGTTGGATACATGGTTTTTATGTTATGCATATCAGTTTTTCTATGCTTGTGATTTAGTTCTTATTTGGGTTATGAATGCATTCCCTCTTGTCACCAAACTTCACAACCAAAAAACCTTAAAAAACCCTAAAAAACCTGTTTTATTTTATTGAGATATTTGAGATTATGCTGGCTTGTTTTCTTGTAGTCTGGAAACAATTTCTGGCATAAACATATTTGGCGCCATTTCCAGGGAACAAAGTTGAAAACATATTTTTCCTTGGGATACTTATCATTTCACTCGTTTGAAGAGGTGAACTTAAACCAGCATATCTCTAAGACTACTTTTCACCAGTTTGTCACAGTGGCTACTAGGGGAATTGGAACTAGAAACATACCTATTTCACCTTTGCAACTGGGTGTTTCAGACCTAGAACAGATACTGAAAACAACAAGGAATATTAGAAGGTCTTAGTCATTACCAGCCCTATGTGACCCTGATTAGTTGGATGGTTCATCACCTTTATCTGTTTTGAGAAAATAAGAAGAAACTTCACCTTGGTTAAAGCCTATAATTCCTCTCAGTAACTTTCAAGTTTTCACTAATCCTCAATATTTGATAAAAGCTAAAATAGTATCTCCTGGTAAGATACCTCTACTTCATTTGAAAGTAGGTAAAACCCCTTTTCAGCCAAGTTCCAGCCAAATCTCTCCATCACCAAAGTCAGTCAGCCTTAAAATGGTAGCCCAAAATCAGCCTGTAGACATGATGGACTGAATGGTTGCAGCCAAATATGCACCATTAGTTTTGCCTCACCCTTTGAATGCACTATCTGGAGGTGACTATCAGAAATACCTGCCTATGTTTAATGGACAAGGTGAAACTATAGCTGAAGAGCACTAGGAAGCTTTCCTCGGTTATGCTGATAAACAGAACATTGAAGCTAAAGACATATGGATGAGGATGTTTGTGCAGAGCCTTAACAGAGATGTCTAAAAATGGTTTAGGGAGATTCTTGCTAATTCAATCACCATCAAAGAAGAGATTTAGGACCTCTTCAGGAGACAATGGGGTGACACCAAAGACCATACTTATTATATAACTGAGTTTGGAGCCCTTAGGAGAAAGAAGGATGAAACCATTGCAGATTTTTCAAAAAGATTCAATAAAATGTACAACATAATTCCTATAGAAATAAAACCTTCAGAGACATCTACAAAACTCATAGATGCAAATGCTTTCGATCATGAATTTTCTTTACTATTAAGAGAGAGAAGAACTATTTCTTTACTGAATATGCAGGATGTAGCATTAGAGGTGGAGTCTAACATATTGGATTCCAATAGATTAAAGAAGGAAACAACTCAGCATATGTATGACAGGAAGGGTAAGAAGGAAGCAGCTCCTAGGGTTTCAACATCTCATTCTTCAGAAGGTAAAATTGATGAGATGGCCAAGTTAGTGAAGATTTTGACTGCAAAACTAAACAAGTTAGAACTAGAAAGAAATTCTAGCAAGCCTATTCAAGAAGGTGAAAGAAACCCTAACAATCAGAACCAATTCAGAAGACAATTTGCTCCTCGTTTCATACCTAGAGAATGAAGAAATAATGATATTCAGTGAGAAAGGAGAGAGACTGAGGATCAAAGGGTACCTCTACCTCTTCAGAACAATGTTGTTGATGAAGAAGAGATTCATGAAGAAGTTCTATTTGAAGATATAGATCAAGATATGAACTATTTTGGAGAAAGGTTGACTAAAGGTTTTGTTACTGAAGAAGAATTTTTAAATGCAGAATATTATGATGCTGATATGTTTGAAACAGAGGATGATTTGAATCTAAAAATGACTACTGTAATTGCTAATCTCTGTCAAAATGAACCCAAGAATACTGTGATATTGAGGTCAAGCCCAAAACAAGTAGTACAAAACCCAAAGAAGAAGGTAGGTGTACCTCCTAAGAATTAATCTGATCCTATGTGAGAGAAAAAACAAATTTCATGAAAGAAAAAGAAGAACATGGAGGTTGAAGAGGTAAATAAAACTGTGCAAAATTTTAATTTGGAAAATGAATTAGGAAAAATAAATATTCCTATTCCTTTTACTGAACTAATGAAAAATCCTTCTTACAAAGAATCAGTTCTTAAATTGATCAGTTCAACAAACAATCATCCTATTTCTAATATAGTGAATTTGCAAGAAGAAAATCCTAAGATTTTTATTGGATCAGCCTTGACTGGGAAAACTGAGAATGAAGCAGGTGCTTCACCTCCATTTTACATTACTCTAACAGTCCATGAACAAATGATACGGAACTATTTGTTAGATTCAGGAGCATCACATAATTTAATGCCAAAGGTTGTCATGGAGGGTTTAGGTCTGAGTATAACCAAACCTATCATTATCTGTATGCATTTGATTCATGAGCTGTAAAGTATTTAGGTGTGATTAAAGACATGGTTGTTAGTTTGGCTCAATTATCAATGAAAAGTGTAATCATGGATGTGGTGGTAGCTGATATTACACCTAAATCTAGGTTACTTCTCTCTAGGTCTTGGGAAAATAAAGTTGGTGGAACTTTACAAATGGATTTATCATATGCTACCATTCCTGTGTTTGGAGGAGAAAACAAAAGGTTGTACAGAGAGCTTCAGTTTGCCTATATTGTGACAAATGAAAAGAACCCTACCAACCACCCTCTGTATGCTGTTGATAAAGATTTGGGTACTTGCATATTACATTTTAGTGATGATGACAATACTGCTGGTTTGTTACAGGTTGAAAAGGAACAACCAGTTAAATGTAGCAAGGAACAGGAAGATGAGCTTTGGCAATTATACTTTGATGGATCATCTTGCAAAGAAGGTGCTGGAGCAAGGGTTCTTCTGATATCCCCTGGTGGTGAAACAATAAATCTGATGTATAAATTAGAGTTTGTTACTACAAACAATATTGCTGAATATGAAGCTTTGCTGTTAGGATTGAAGGTTTCCAGTGATTTAGGCATTCAGCAAATTTCTACATATTGTGACTCCGAATTAGTTGTTCAGCAGGTGAGGAACAACTATCAAGTGAAATAAGATTTGTTGAAAGTCTATCGAAATGAGGTATGTGACATGATCGAGAATTATTTTGTAGCTTTTAACATTACCTATATTCCAAGAGACCATAATCAGACTGTAGATTCATTGTCCTTAGCTGCTACACATTTTATAATTCCCAAAACCACACAGTTGAGGTATCTCGTTGAGGTTAGGTACAGACCATCTGTACCTAATAATGTGAAGTAGTGGAGAGTGTTTGAAGATGACATTGAAATTAAAAGATTTTTGGAGCTTACACATGAGTTTTTTAATTCCCTAATTGATCAAGAGGAAGATGATGAGGATGGAGATGTGGAAGAGATTGCTGAAAATGAAATAGCTGGACACAAGATCATTGAACTAAAAGGTAATTTCGTCCCAAAAGGTTTGGTACCTTTAGAAAGAATATTTTCAAAATATGATACACCTCTAAAACCTATTGTACAGTCTTCAGAAGAGAATGTGGTGGATTGTAACATTGGCACTGCAGAACATCCTAAAATGGTGAAAATTTTGAAAGCACTCACAGCTGAACAGAGAAACAGGTACATAAAATTATTAAAGGAACATGTTGATGTCTTTGCATGGTCTTATGAAGAATTGAGAACATGTGATACTGGAATTATACAACATAAAGTCCCTTTAAAACCGAATGTTAAATATTTTCGTCAGAAATTAAGGAGGATTAATCCAGCCTTGTTTCATGTTATTGAAAAAGAAGTGAATAAGTTATTATATGCCAAGATCATTGTTCCTCTCAGGTACTCTTCATGGGTGGCTAATCTAGTTCCTATTAGGAAAAAGAACAGAGAAATCAGACTGTGTGATGACTTTAGAAACTTGAATAGATCTTCACTAAAGGATAATTATCCTCTGCCTAAAATTGAGCAAATATTGCAGAAGGTTGTTGGGGCACAAAGGATTTCTATGGTTGATGGTTTCTCAGGATACAATCAGATTTCTATGCATCCTGATGATACGGAGAAAACAAATTTTACCACTCTCTCGGGAACTTTCATGTATGATAAGATGCCTTTTGGTTTAATGAACACTGGAGCAACTTTTTAGAGGGCTATGGATATAGATTTTGTTGGAGAAAAGGACATGTTTGTGGTAATTTACTTAGATGATATTACTATATTTTCACAATCAGATGATGAACATCTAAAACATTTGAAACAGATTTTCTTAAAATGTAGAAAATTTGGTTTGTCCTTGATTCCAAAGAAGTCACACTTTGTTGTACAGGAAGGCAAATTACTGGGTCATTTAGTTTCTGCTGATGGTATAAGGATTGACTCCGAAAGGGTAAAAGCAATATTGAAGATAAGTCTACCTAGGAGTAAAAAAGATGTCCAATCTTTCATTGGTAAAATAAACTTTCTGTTTTGGTTTATACCAAACATTGCAGAGATTATCAAGTAGATTACAGCCATGCTAAAAAAGGATCAAGAAGTCAAATGGACCACTGAAGTAAAGAATGCATTTGAAAAAATCAAGATGGCTCTAACTGAAGCCCATGTATTAGTAAGTCCAGATTTCACCAGAGAATTTCTAACATTTTCATTTGCATCTGAAGATACACTAGCAGTTGTTCTGTTGCAGAAGAATAAGGATGGTCTTGAGCAACCTATTGCATTCTTTAGCCAAACCCTTAGATATTCTGAATTAAAATACAACATCTTGGAAAAACAAGCTTATTCTTTGGTGAAAGCTTTGAAATTTTTCAGAATCTATGTTTTGCATTCCAAAGTTATTTCATATGTGCCTAATGCTGCTGTACAAGATGTTTTGACACATCCTGACAGGGAGGGAAAGAGAGGCAAGTGGATTGCTAAAATCATGGAGTATAATGTAGATATCAGGTGGAAATCTAGTCAAGGGACAAGGTTTAGCCAAGCTACTGGTTGAATCAAACTGCCAAGCTTTACAGGCATTCTTTCCCTATCCCAGACACACTTGAGACCGGGGAAAGGCTGGTTGCATAGTATGCAATCTATCAAAATTGCACTCATATAGAATTCAGATTTTTTTCGGGCTTCTCCTCCTCCCAAAGCTGCAGCTACACAAGAAGAGAGACTGCTTGATACTAGGCTAGCCCAGTTGAAGATTGTTCCTAGGGTCGCCACATGGAACATAATGGGGACCCATTCAAATTTGAAAATTCTGCCATTGGCTCTACCAAAGATCCTATTTAGCATTAGAGCTATAAACCTGTAAGAAGCTCTTAAACTCGTTGTATCATAATCCTCAGTTTTTCTGTGTCGATAGAGCTTTCCCAACAAGAGCATTCTCTTCAGGGTTTCCACCAAATCCATCTTGAGGTTATCCAGCCAATCATTAGATAGAAATACTTGAGGTTTTGGCAAGTGGTAAGCCAACGCCACATATCCAGGGCTAAACGCAGCATAGCCCTGACCTTTGACATTTCCTATAAGCATTGTGTTGTTATTTGTATGGGACAGAATCCATCTCATTACATCAGAGCATGGGAACAGTTCTGGTCTGGTAGCCACCTTCATGATGGCGGATTTTTCTATGTTGGCATAAATGGGTTCTTCTTCGAGACCCATGTCTGGGACTTCCCTGTGGGAAATCAGTCTATATATCTCACCCCATTTATACTCAGGCTCAACAGCAGAGACACATTGGGTGTCCTCATATATATATTCTATCTGTGTGACGACCTCTATTGCTGATTGTTCTTCGACCATAGGGGCCTTCTTTTTCTACCTTTTGGACATTGTAAGTTCGGCTTCTTCCTGCCATATAAAACATTGTAGTATTAAGGCATTTAAGTGCACACATTTACCTGGTAGAGTGCAGCACTTTGTTCTATCTGTACATCCTGGCAGCAACTGAATGATGAAATTATAATATAAGTTTGCATATTTGACTAATCAAACGCACACTACTTCGTGCTTCTGTCCATATGATGCAAAACATTTTGTATGATATCTACAACATCGCATAATAAAATTACATTCATATACAAAGTGCCATTTTATGTACTTAATGTGAAAACAGGCAGAGAAACCAATGCATGCATGCACAACCCAACAATGCCTTGATTATCATAACTACTAGCATGAAAAGAATCAGTCCTATGCAATATAATGAACAATGTCCTTCTGTTGTATGATACTAAAACTGGATTTATTCATCAACTGGTCTAGCATTTAATCTATGTTTTCTCACAGTATGCCATTTTCCCATGATAACAACTCATGCAGCAAATGTATGTATCTCAAACGCGAGATGTAAATGTATCTTAAATGCGAGATGTAAATGTATCTTCCCAAACTCAAACATGGCTTTAGCAAGGATAAAAAAATGGCAATAGCTCATGCTGCTCGCGGAAAGGTAATTACATCAGTGTGGCTATATACTACGGGCATCAACAATATTTTTTTGGTACACGACACTCTCATCGGAACCACTGTACATGATACCTTCAAAATGAAAACACTAGAGCGACACAACCCTCATAGACACCTAGGGTTTCAGACATCCAAAAATGACGGACTGCACGAGACGGCGAGGGCAAGGGTTGGGGTTCGAAATCAGGTAAACAGGAAAATCACCAGCAGGGGGGAAACATACGACCACTAGAAAACCACCGTAAAACTTCTTTGGGCCTCATCATCATAAGGGGGACACTAGGTGCAGGCGGCGTAATGGCCGCCTGCACCACGCCTTCATACACTGCGTGCGGGGCGGAAAAACAGGCCGAGGTCAACAATGAAAAAAATGCGAGTTTTAAAGAAAATGCCCCCCTTCCCAAAATGCAAACAATTAACCTAACGGAAAATCTCAATACGAGGGTGCAAAACGCCAGGTGGGAAAGGAAAACGACTACGGCAAGCCAAAAAAGTAGTGGACCCTTGTTCGGATGTAAAACGACGCTTTCCTAAAACATCTAACCGCAGCATAAAAAACTTGAACAGAACAAAGCATGGCAAGAATGGCCTACCTGGTAACGTCGTGAAGCTGATGGGGCGAGGACGGTTGAGCTTCCAACTGACACCTAGACGCAAACATCGGCATGATAGTCCATGGGGGTAGAGGAATCGACAGTGCAGAGAGGAAAACAATAGCTCGGGCCCAAAACAACAATATAAAAATCCAAATCCCATCCCCGTATATATAAAAAAAAATCACACGTGTCACACGACGTATCGAGTGGGAGATGGATCTGAGTCGGGCACTGAGAATCCCAGACCTTCAGTAATGGCAGATAGTTACCATCCTCAACTCATCCGTAGCGGTGAATAAACATGTGGAAAAAAAAATAACGATGATCGGGCGTTGGCGGGGATTGAGATCGTAGGCCAGCAACTCGGACTCCTCCGCAACGGCGGGCGATGCATAACAAAACAACGTTCGTAACTCACATCAGCCACCCGGAGGATCTACATCGGAAAACCAAAACTCGAACACACCCGCAACGGCGGAGGGAACAGAAGTTAACGAGCTCTGATACACACGGATCGGCGAGAAAATGAAACCTCAGAACCCTGCATGGTCCGCAACGTCGGAGACCAAACAATAACCCGTCTGCAACATCATCCACGGAGATATTCATCCCCTTTCGACGTAGAACAAAAGTCCACCCACAACTTTGAAGAATCGAAAGCCACCCACAACGATGAAATACAAAGCAGCAAACCTTCGCAGCGGCGGGAAAAACCCAATGACTTAACCCCCGATTCAGAATGATTTCGAAGGGTAAGCAAAAAGCAACGATGAGCTTAATTATAGATGGGATCATTCTAAGCATTAAAGGAGAAAAACAGATCGATTGATAGCAATTCAAAGTGCTGTAAAACATTCCAAAAATCCATAGACCAAAATCGAGAAGAAAAACCAACTAAATCAAAGTAGAGGAGGGTCCTAAAATTTTTAGAATTTTGAGAAATTGTTGCAGCTGCAACACGACTCCAAGGGAAATGATTTTCCTATTGGTTCGATGGTTATCAAAGGAGAATATTTGACACAGGTTTCCCACACACAACAGAAAAAAGGTCATGTATTTGAATATTATAGACTAGGTAAAATTGTATACCATTATAAAAACTTATTTATTGGCACAAACCTCCAGCTACAAACAATTCCAAGAAAGAACTCATCAAAGTCATGATACATGTTGCCTTACTCTAAGCACGGGAGGCTAAAGGATACCGTTGCTATTAGAGGTGATCTCAATGGTCTAGTTGAATGACCACAGGTAGGTAGTCAGTTATTTTGGTTTCATGGTCTCATTGATTATTTATAGCTTGATAGATTGAGTGCTTGATATATTGATAAATTCAATAGGCTTCTAGAACTTGATAAATTGTACTTGAGCTTCATCATGTATTTTTTATATTATATTGATACTGACATGACTCATTTTGTATAGCACAAGACCATTACCTACCACTCTATATGGGATATGTCTATTGCATTTTCCTTGAATCTTGAAGTTGATCCTTCAAGGACATATCCTTGAATCCGATAATGTTTTTCTCCACGGGAGCCATGTAGTTAAGGAGTGGTAATCCTAGCCTAATAACCATTGTCAATCCTATCTTGCAAATCCTATAGCCATTCCTAGTAGCTCTATTTTGCACCGTAAACCATAGTTTGCATTCTGAGTTTGATTCTCTATTACTGCTGCTTGGTACAATGATTTATCAAATTTTATGTAACTTCCAGTATTCTAATTGATATCTATTGAATCTATGATTTATCAAATTTTATGTTTCAAATTTTCAATCTAAATGTTCATTGTTCAAATAATCAAATGCTCATTGTTAGAATAATCATTGAATTTATAATTATGAATCATGATTCACAATTTATGAAGAAGTCTATATGCATGTATGCTGTGACTATCACACACACACACACACATATACAATACCCCTGACGTACCCAAGTACCCTTTTTCAAAAATTGGTGTCCTCATACCCATACCTATACCCATCCCCAGAACATGCATAAACACGCTTGCATGACCCACCGGATCCTCGTTTTGATGCATGGTTTCCATTATATGCCCTGAGTAAGGATTCAACAGGTGTCCTTGAAAGCCTGTAGGAGGTGGGATTCAATGTGCCATAGAATTATGATAGTGTCTCAGATCGATGTACCATCGAATTTGTTTGATTTAGGACATCGGGATAGTTCTAGGGGTGTCCCTCCACTCTAGTTCCATGGACAAGGGATCATGTTTTAGGTCAATTTCGGAAACTAGGGTTTTTCCTAGTAAGGGAATGTCAATTTTTTTCACATAGGGGTCATATTTGCATATTACTTGACCGTGAATGTGTGGCTAGCATTCTCACATGGAACATGCCTAAACATGTTTGCATGACACACCACAACCTCATTTTGATTCACGGTTTCCCTTCTATGCCTGGTTAAGGATTCAAGAGGTGTTCCTGAAAGCCTATAGGAGGTGGGATTCAACATGGCATATAATGATGGTATTGGCTCGGATTGACAAACAGTCAACTCTGTTGTATTTAGGAAATCGGGATATTTCTAGGGGTGACCCTCTACTCTGGTTCCATGGACAAGGGATCCTATTTTTGGTCAATTTTGGAAACTAGGGTTTTGCTCACTAAGCCTGAATACAAACCTTTTGCACATAGGGGTCATCTTTGAAAATTAATCTACCATGAACATGTGGCTATATTTCCCACATTGAACATTCCTAAACATGCTTGCATGACCCACCAGAATCTCATTTTGATGGACAGTTTCCATTCTATGCCCCAGGTAGGGATTCAACAGGTGTCTGTGAAAGCCTGTATGAGGTGGGATTCAATGTGCCATATAATGATGACTGTTTCTTAGATTGATGAACCATCGAATCAATTGGATTCAGGACATTGGGATAGTACTAGGGGTGGCCCTCTACTCTAGGTCCCTGGACGGATCCTGTTTTAGGTCAATTTTGGAAACTAGGGTCCTGCTGAGTAAGGGAATGCAAACTTTTTGCACATAGGGGTCAAATTTGAAAATTAATCAATCATGAACATGCGAATAGTGTTCTCAGATGGAACATGCCTAAAAACTCTTTCATGACCAACCATAATCCTATTTTGATGCACAGTTTCCATTCTATGCCCCATGTAGGGATTCAACAGGTGTGAATGAAATCCTATAAGAGGTGGGATTCAATGTGCCATAGAATGATGGTAGTTTCTTGAATCGATGAATAGTTAATTCCTTTGGATTTATGAAATTGAGATAGTGCTAGGGGTGTCCCTCTACTCTAGTTCCATGGACAAGGGATCCTGTTTTAGGTCAATTTTGGAAACTAATGTTTTGTTGAGTAAGGGAATGCAAAATTTTTACACATAGGGGCCAGCTTTGCAAATTACTTGACCGTGAGCATGTTCCTATATTTACCACATGAAACATGCCTAAACACACTTGCATGACCCACCAGATTCCCATTTTGATGCATGATTTCCATTCTATGCCCCGGGTATGGATTCAATAGGTGTTCGTGAAAGCGTGTAGGAGGTGGGATTCAATGTACCATAGAATGTTGACCATTTCTCAAATAGACAAACATCAACTCCATTGGATTCAAGAAATTTGGATAGTTCTATGGGTGGCCCTCTACTATGGCTCCATGGACAAGGGATCTTGTTTTAGGTCAATTTTGGAAACTAGGGTTTTGCTCACTAAGGGAATGAATTTTTTTTGCACATAGGGGTCAGATTTGAAAATTACTTGACCGTGAACATGTGGATAGTGTTACCACATGGAACATGCATAAAAATTCTTACATGACCCACTGGAAGCCTATTTTGATGCATGGTTTCCATTCTATGCCACGGGTAGGGATTCAATAGGTGTCTGTAAAATCCTCTAGGAGGTGGGATTCAACATGGCATAGAATGATGACCATTTATTGGATTGATGAAACTTCAACTCTGTTGGATTAAGGACATTGGGATAATTCTATGGGTGGCCCTCTAATCTAGGTCCATGGACAGGGGATCATCTTTTATGTCAATTCTGGAAACTAGGGTTTTGCTCACTAAGGGAATGCAAAATTTTTGCACATAGGGGTCATCTTTCGAAATTCCCTAACCGTGAACCTGTGGCTAGTGCTCCCACATGGAACATCACTAAAATCACTTTCATGACCCAATGGAAGCCTATTTTGATGCACTATTTCCATTCTATTTTCCCGGGCAGGGATTCAACAGGTGTCCCTGAAAGCATGTAGGAGGTGGGATTCAATGTGCCATAGAATGATCACCATTGATTGGATCGATGAACTGTCAACTCTGTTGGATTCAAGACATCATGATAGTGGTAGGGGTATCCCTCTCATCAGGGTCCATGGACAAGGGATCCTATTTTAGGTCAATTTTGGAAACTAGGGTTTTTCTTAGTAAGGGAATGGAGAATTTTTGCACATATGCATCAAATTTGCAAATTCCTTGACCTTGAATGTGTGGCTAGCATTCACACATGTAAAATTCCTAAAAATTCTTTCATGGCCCCCTGAAATCCTATTTTTATGCATGGTTTCCATTCTATGCTCCGGGTATTGATTCAACAAGTGTCCGTGAAAGCTTATAGGAGGTGGGATTCAATGTGCCATAGAATGATGACCGTTGCTCGGATCAACGAACTGTCTACTCAATTGGATTTAGGACATTGGTATAGTGTTATGGGTGGCCCTATAATATTGGTCCATGGACAAGGGATCATTTTTAGGTCAATTTTGGAAACTAAGGTTTTGTTTAGTAATGGAATGCAAACTTTTTGCGCATAGGGGTGAGCTTTGAAAATTCCTCGACCATGAAAGTGTGGCTAGCGTTCCCACATGGAATATTCCTAAACAGACTTGCATGAATCACCGAAATCCCATTTTGATGCACATTTTCCATTCTATACCTCGGGTAGGGATTCAAAAAGTGTCCTTGAAAGCTTGTAGGAGGTGGGATTCAACATGCCATAGAATGATGACCGTTGCTCAGATCTATGAAATGTCAAATCCGTTGGATTCAAGACATATAGAAAGTGCTAGGAGTGGCCCTCTAATCTAATTACATGGACAAGAGATCATTTTTTAGGTCAATTTTTGAAAATAGCGTTTTTCTCAATAAGGGAATGTGAACTTTTTGCACATACAGGTCATCTTGAAGGTGAGTGTAGATCTTCACCTCTTGAAAAAATACTTGTTGCAAACTCTTATTCCATGTGTAGATGTTGAGAATTATTTACTTGTTGTGAGGTGTTGAACTTGACTTATTTCCCATCATTGTCAACGAAGAAATATTCTATGTTTGTGTTTTAATGAAGGCGAAAGGAGTTATTGATCTCTATGTGGAGGTGAATTGATTAGGATCTCATATCATTCATGGGACTCAAAATTGGAAAGAAGGTTGTTTCCATATTAATTTATCCTAGTCATTCAAGAGATGTGAGCATTTGTATGATGAAATGCATGAGGAGACAATGCCATTACAACAGTAACCATCTAATGGAACATGTTTATGTTTAGAAACAAGTGGCCATCCTATTATGCCATTATTACAGAATATATATCTTCACACTAAGAATGTTTCGAATAATAATCCATAAAAATAAATTTATAAAACAAGTTTCAAAATAGTACTTCTCCAATCAATTTAAACTATAATAAAATAACACATAATTTTCATCTCTTCCAAAGTTGTTCCTCAAGACCATTCATCAAATTCCATGTACATTAACAAAATGATAAAATAATGTGCAGGATATACATAATATGCAGGATATAATCAACCTTATACTCAGATACTTTTAGGTTTCATGTCTATCCCATATATTCTTTAGATGAAATACATCATGCCAAACACCAACTTCATTTATGTAGACCAAAAAGGTGCATCATTTAGGGGTGTCAACTTCATGCATCCTTTAGAAGTTTGTTAGGTTGTTATGTGGGTAAGGTGCTTTTGTGTTCCACTTAGTTGGATTAGTTGCTTAACTGTGTTATGTGATTATGTGTGTTAGGTATGTTCCATCTTTGTGAATACAATTTGACATTGTATATGTAATTGGATCGTGGTAAAAAATAATTGAAATGTACATGTTTTTCATTACGTAATATTGTAATTATGTATTGTTCTCAAATTTATAACTGATATCTCCATGCAATCATAAAATCTATCAAAAATTGGGAACATTACACATAGAAACATTCTTTGCCACACGTGTATAATCACACTTAAAATACTGAAGCATGAAGATATCAAGAGCCTTGATATGAAATATTTTTTATATCATGAAATTTATAATACAAAAATAGAAGACCCTTATATGGCCTGTCAATGTACATGTATCAAAAACATCTTTGATGTACATGCAAACAAAATTACATCTATCCTAGATCACGCCCCTATAATCTAACTTTCTATTGTACAAAAAGATACATATTTGTCTTGGACTAAAACATCAAAACTCTAACTTTCTCCTGTTTTTTCTCGACCCTGATGCTTGTTGCCTCTCTCCATGACCACTGTGCATCTCTAGCAACTACAAGTCAATGACAATATTTCTTGATCGAGTAACTGAACTAGTATTTTCCAGCAACAAAAAAGTTAGAAAATTTAAAATATGACTCCATTATACATAAAAAAACATTCATTGCGTCCATAGTGTCCTCCTCCTTCCAGAGATCTGCAATTCTTCTATGCGAATAAAAGAAAACATGTCAATTATCTCAACAATTATCAACATGTATATGAATGAGAAAGTACTAATCAATTATGTAAAAAATGAACATCTCACCCAAAAAACTTGTTCTAAGGGAAGAAATTGGATTTCTTCAGTAGTAAGAGGATCCACAGGTTGAGCATCAACCTCAATCGTGTGCACTAATGGATCAGGGTGTGGCTAGATTCACCAAATGATAAAATAGTTAGACATCGTGCATGTCCATAGACAATACAAATGAACTGTACAATTACAAATATTCAAGTAGATGTACCTTAGTGTGACTTATCCCTATTGTAGATGCAACATTGACTACAGCATCAACAACCCCATAAGGTCTGGCATTGATTAATCGACATCTGATGCTGTAAACATGTGAAAATAACATTAAGAAAAACTAGTAGTGAAGTGAATTCAAAGCTAACCAGCTACTGCCATTGGAAGTGTGTACATTACCGTGGGATTAGTAGGTTTATCGGCATGGACACCCACTCTTTTCAAGGAAGAGGGTCATCTAGTGTAAACAAGCCGTTTATCTACATTTGGACTATGAGGAAATACAACTCAAAGAGGCAATGCAGGGATTTGCGATGATGTCTGCACTCATAAAGGGTTACCATAGTTAGACATGGACTTGAATGGATGGAATAATATGTACTGAAAAACTAACATGTTGTAATATAATTACCCCTTCCTGGGACATATCTCCCCCATGGGAGGGACTGCTTCCAGCAATTTCTTGCCCCTCTTCACATCCAAATAGCATCTGCAAGTTTCAAAATTATAAATATTAGCAATATATAAAGGAGTGTACAGTAGAAATTTAAATAACTTGAACAAGATTCAGTGATTAACCATGTACTTACATTCTTTAGGTAATCATAAATTCCACCTAGGATTATTTCACTGAGATCAATTTCTCTAGCATCCGGTTCTAAATGGGGTTCTTGTAACTTCAAAAATTGT
This sequence comes from Pseudotsuga menziesii, assembly GCA_001517045.1. Classification (NCBI taxonomy): domain Eukaryota; kingdom Viridiplantae; phylum Streptophyta; class Pinopsida; order Pinales; family Pinaceae; genus Pseudotsuga; species Pseudotsuga menziesii. The sequence goes on along the minus strand of LPNX010446874.1, from coordinate 400,421 downwards.
AAATATTAGACAATTTCACAAATTAATCAAGACTAACACATGCATTAACAAAATCATATGTATTAAAAATATGACACATGTTTAAATATTACCTCAATGATGGTTGTTTGGACCTCAGATACAACCACACCTGGTGCACTACCACCCCCTTGAGAGTCATCAATCTCCTACAAGAGTAAATTTCGCATATATTACGAATCGTTTAATATGTGTACAATATGGAAAAAATAAAAATTGAACAACAATAGATTTTTAACAATGTCCTTACCTAACAACCAGTCATCGTAGAGGTACCATGTCTTGGTCCAGGACCATAACATGATTGACCACAGATTGTGCAGACGTGTGGCTCGCTATAAGGCACATGGGATGCCGATCTATCCCCACCAATAGATGGTCCTCTACCACGAGAAGATGGTGCTTGTACCCTAGCAGAGGAAGAGGGCATTGTTTGGTCAATATTAGTCGTGTGTCGAGAAACCATCTCAGCTAGAGTTAGAAATTCCTCCTGTGTCTAGGAAACCATATCATGTGCAAGAGGGATGTATTCCCTCAGTAGCTGGGAATGGGGTGAAAGTATCTATCGATTGGCATCTCAATTCCTAGCATTGGGCCAGCTTTGAGGCAGCTCCCTACCAACACCCTAGAAGCCCAACATGTCAAAATAGTTGACATGTTTCCCCATCATAAACTCTTCATACAACTTTCGGAGGATGTACAACTGTACTTCCCTATTTTTGTGAGGAGGAATGTCAAAAAAAATGTAGCATTTATCCATCCAATGGCCTCTAATGGGTGGAAAGGTCCACCACTCAATTGAAATATGTGGCATGGTGTTCTCTAGAATGTCATCCATGCCATGCACTCTATACAATGTATAAATTTGATCTTTGGTTATTTTCATCTTCTTTCTCTCGTTGTAACTCAAACCATCATCGTATTATTTTCTTTTTCTCTCCCTGCAGGATGCGTTGCTATACAAAGCATCATTCGATCTTGCGATCGTATCAAAAATAGTCGGCAATGAGTCTGACAAGGAGCGACGATGCTCATATCCACCCCTCCAGGAAGAACCAATCTCTCTATGATGTCTAATAACCCTCAATATCTTAGCATTGTTGTCCATAGTAGCCACTACAATCATAAATACAAATAAGATATCATTAGAAAAATAAGCACATATATAATGAAATCTCTAAGCATTGAAAAGTGTAAAACTAATGTACGACAAATAACAACATAAACTAAATCTAGTATTTAAAATTTAAAATTGATCTTTACACTAAAGAATAAACATTTAACATTTTAAATTTTAAATTTATGTCCTAAATTCAAGTATTAATTCCAATTTCCATATGCATGTGTACATAAAATTTCCTATGTGCATATGTTGATTGGGAAGCTCCACTAGATTATTTTAAGGCCTCGATTATGAAGTTTCATTGAAATTGTGAGGTGCTGACTAATGCCCTTGTAGGACCAGCTTCCAGATTGTGGGTAGAGGAAACGACTAGAGCCTAGAATAGGCGACATTGTGCTATTGATGAATAAAATCCTAGTATATGATACGATTTTGTTAGATATGTAGTTATTTGTTGTAGCATGATGTTTTTTGGACTCCAAAGTCTATTTAGCAGATCTTTGTTTATATGTAATTTTGTCCATGTATGGATTCCAATTGATGTTATTTTAGTTCTATTCTCTCTTTCTATAAACCCATGAGAGACTAAATGCATAATTGTTTATAGTGGCTTTTATGGTTGCAAGGTTTCCACTAGATTCTATGATGTATGATAGCATATGATTGTCATGTAATCAAACACATCAACATCCCTATGTATATGATTTTTGTAGAGCCTATTGTAGAGCTTCGTTGTCTTTACCTTAACCAAAAAGTTCCCTTCAGTCAAGAGGAAATATTTGTTAAGCATGCGAAGCTTCTATACCTTATTTTAACAATTGTATTAGGAAGCGTCATCGAAACTATAAGGTATTTATTTATGTTCTTGGACTACCAACTTCGCTATTTCGGATAGAAGCAAGGTGTCACATCCCCACCCCTCATATCGATGATGGAGAGGACGTGACTAGGCTGTTGCTACTATCGAATGGGCGATATAGCCCCATGAACATAAACATAAAATGAAATGCATTAACATAAAAACATACACAGATGCATAATGCAATCTACAGCTGAAGCAAAAAAAATCATTCAATACATTCATCATGTTCATTTTAATTCATAAACAATTCCTCGCAGAGATTAAATACAAGAACACTTATCTAGAAAATAAGTTGGCCCACAACTAGCTACGCACTGCAAATTTCCACCCAACCATAGGCCAGTGTGCTCATCAATCTCTCAGGATCACCACCGCCCTCGAGCTGGGCATGATTACACAAGGCACTAAGGAATACGAGACTCACACATAGCCAAAATCATACGCTCACAGTCAAGCCAACACACTGTTGGGTTTCATAGACTGTTAAGGAAGTCAAGCCAATAACATGGAGGGGTCCTTGGACTTAGCCAAGCCATAAAAAGGATTCCCACAACAATACAATGCACATGATGGATATGAAGGAAACACTTTTCAACCAGAAAATGATTTGGTGAATGGGGAAAATCAGCCCCTAGGTGGGCAACCCAAATTCAACAATGGTTAAATGGATTCACATAGGAAAAAATGACCCTCTCAAATTCCCATCTCATGGATTCGAACTCGAAAACATTTATGTGTTTCACATGGCCAAAACAACCTCAGCAACCACCCAAAATTCATGGGTCTTCTCTTTCATTTGATGTGCAACCACGGAAACAAAATTTCCCAATGTGGAAATCAACACAAAAACTCCCAGTAGAGATCCCAACCACTGAATGCTCACAACCACTTCCCAACCATGGGGAAAACACAGGGAACAAAAAAAACTTGAATGGAGAACGCATGGAAGCTCCAAGGATGTGAGGCAGAGAAAAATGTGGATGCTCTGAGGGATCACACACACACAACAACCAAAAATCTGAGGAAAGAGAGATCTGTAAGCTTCCCACTGCATGAGTAAAATCTCCCGTGTGAGGGAGAAATGAACAACATCCTTCCATGTGAATGAGAACAATGCCAAGGAGATCCCCCCCTGAAAACCAAATCGTGTGAGGGAGACCCACGTGAATGAGGGATTGGTAAGGAATCCCAACATGGGATCTTAATTTCCCAAGAAGACAAGAAACTTGTTTTTCCCCAAAAATGGGTGGACTTCCCCATCCCAAGGCATTAATTTAACTCAACCACTTTTGGATGACTAGGCAGAGAAGGAAAAAAGGGGTAGTTGACAACTTGATGGGTTTTTACCTTGAAATTTGGATTTCCCCCATTAGCCCAAGGGTTGGATTATTTCCCCCTCCCTGTTCCTTGTGAAATCATGCCGCCATCTCTTTAGCATTGCAGCGCATAGCTAGTTGTGGTATTTTTATTGATTTGCATTTTACATGATGTCTCTCAAGCATATCATGCCTGAATAACACATAAACCATCAACATCGCTTTTAATCGCCTATACATTAGACACTAAATCCATGGTAGGGCCTTTTCCTGGGCTCCACACCATGATCAAATAACAATATTTACATCATATGCAATTCAATACCACGGGGTCAAAACTGGGGTGTTACACAAGGGATTTACCATGTTTGTTTACATGTATTTTAGGGAAGATATGAATTCTACTTGATTTTTTTTTAGTTGTATGAAAGCTTGCAATATAATTCACAAACATTGCATATTTGTTAATTTTGGTTTGGATTCAAAATATGCTTGCGAATATACATATGCAAATAGTGAAGTTCATTTGTTTTTTATGAGTTAATTGGGGTTTTGGTTTACGTTGGGCATGTAAATGACTTTTGCAAACTTGCAATGTGTTTTACAAACTTTGCATATTTGTGAATTTTGGTATGGATTCACAAGGATCCTTGTGAATATGCATATGGAAATAGTGAAATTGATTTGTTTTGATGAGTTAATTGGGGTTTTGGATTCTATTGGCCATGTGAATTTTGGGTATGAATTTTGGTAAATAATAAAAATTATTTGGTTTTTATGATTAAATTGGGGTTTTGGTTTCCATTTCCCATGTAAATTCCATTTGGGGTTTTGGTTTCCATTGGTTTCCATTGGCCATATAAGTTAAAACAAATTGGTTTAATTTCAAATTAGGGCAAATAAATTAATGAATATAGGGAAAACATCATGAGAAGATTTGAGGAAAATACCTCACAAAGAATAGGTTAATGGCTTTGGCTCACCCAAAATGCGCTCGGCCACTCTCGTTCTGCTTCATTGAAGCTCCAATAGCGTAGTGTTGTGGTAAAAATGATGGGCTCGACCCGTTTTATTCATAAAATAGGTTTTAGTAAACGAGAGGGCACAAATTCAAAGAAAAACGAGAGCGCGATTTGCATCAATAAAATGGGGGCACGTTTTGGTGTACTATCCTAATTGGCATGCATGTTGGTAGCCTTGGGACTAGGATTGGCAAGGTCGGGATTGCTTGGGATGATTTCTATTTCATGGATCAAGAGTGATTGACTTCACTCTATCATTGCATCTAAAATGTCCCTCAACTTTGTGCACTCACCCATTATTTTTAGAAGTTTACAATGGTATATGACACTCCCTCTAACTCCATAGGAATAAAATTTTGAAGTGTTAAAATGACCTTCCCATAATATTGAAGGGTGTTTGATTGACCTTGTCAAATTTATAGATTGGTATAAAGATAATATATTATTTTAATAAGTTTACAATGGTATATGAAACTTTCTCTAACTCCATAGGAATAAGAGATATAAAACTATTAGTACATATAGACAAATGGCGTGCATATTTTTTTGTAAGGTGAATCCAACAAGACATGATGTAAAATAAGGAAGTTCTCATTTATCATATTTTATGGTGATCTTATGATGATTTAAGGGTGGGTTATGGACGTCATTTCAAGATTTATTGTTTAAATTTGGAAGCCTTAGATGTAATAATTATTTAATGTGTTTCAAATTTATTTATATTAAATGTAATAATTAATTAATTCATAGAACATAGAAATGTGTTTCAAATTTATTTATTAGATGTAATAATTAATTAATTCATAGAACATAGAAATGTGTTTCAAATTTATTTATTAGATGTAATAATTAATTAATTCATAGAACATAGAAATATTTATGAAGGTTCTTTGTGATTAGGCGGAATTGTGATTGAGCTCAATATATATGAATTATACATGCTGTGTTTAATCGGTCGCAGATGTGTAATGTAATATACACAAGGATACATATGATAATAATTGAAATAATTAGTAAGTGGCCATTTAAATTCTTTATTCTAGTTGATATTACATGGAATATTTTATTGTACAAAATAGGGTTGCTATCTTGGAGATGTATTGAATATTAATACTTTAATTTATGTAATACTTAAGAATCAGGTTCACATTATTCTAGATCCTCAATTGAAGTTTTATTTAGAATAGCATTAAAATGTATGTAATTTTGAGGTTTGAAATAATTTAACTAGTTGTCTAACTATGGGATGATTTTCCCTATTTATGCCTGGTTTTTACTATTTTTGGCTATGAATCTTCACTCAATTGCGGGTTTTCATGATTTCATTTCTGCACTTAAAATCATGCAAAAAAACAACAAAAATTACAATATTTTGTAAGATAAATTCACCCGATTGAAAATCAAAGGAAAGTCAAAATCCTCCCCTAGTTAGACTACTCCATAACTTAATATTTGCATTTGCAAGGTTTTCAATAAAGGTTTTTAAATTATGGGAGTGTAAAATCTAATATTAAAATATGGTTTTTTAATAGTTAATCATTTATAATTTTTTTAAAGAAATGTATTTAAATAAGGTTTTTTTCAATTATATTTTAAATAAGGTTTTTAAAATATAACTGAAAATATAGTTAATTTATGGAATAGTATAATATTATAATGTTTTAAAAAGTTTAATTTCTTAATAATTATAATGTTTTAATAATTTGAATATGAACAAGTTTTAAAAAAATAAGGTTTTTAAAATATAATTGAAAATATAGTCCATTTATGGAATATTATCATATTATAACGTTTTAAAAAGTTTAATTGAAACCTCTCTTTGACAACGTTTTTTTTTCAGTGCAATACCTTAGGAGAGAGGTTTTCACCTCCATAGATTGATTCATGGCTTGATAGAGCCTATGATTTGGATATAGGATGGTAATATTAAGTGATAAGAAAAACTAAAGAGATAATTATGTGAAAGACACTTCTTTCTATCTTGAAAGATGTGTGTAGTTTAATATGCACAAAAATAATAAATATATTAATTATATCAATAATTATAAAAGTAATAAATATGTTAATTATATTAATAATTAGCGAGTGAGCATTAAATCTCTTTATATCTACCTAGTAATGAATTAGTTAACAAAACAATGTAAACAATAACATAACAATAGCAATGTAACATGTGAATATTTAAGGCATTACACATCACTTACCTTCAAACAATTGTTTCTTTGCATATTTGACTAGATGTGGAGCATTTATTTTCTTATGTTTGTAGATTCTTGCACTTGATTAGATACTTAGCAATTGCTCAATTTTGTTGTGGTTTCAGCAATGTTCCAAACCTGATTTCAATTTCTATTTTTAAACTAGGATCTTGTTGTTGGGGACCTAGGTGACTCCATATAACTATTCCTTATTTTAAGGTAGAATAGGTTATAGGTTTCTAACTTATGTTAATACTTACAAGGGGAGTGGCTCACTATACAATACTTTTTTTTTAAACATTCATCAATCATCAATGTAGTTTGAAACATTAAATACACATCAAGGATGCTATTTATTTATTTATTGTTTATGTATTAATGTATTTACTCTTAAACATATTTACTTCAAATCTTCCCAAAATCTACTTAGTAATATCTAGAGGTTCTTGGTACCATATTTTGAGGCGATATTGTATAGGCTCCAACCAAATTTAGAAACATGTAAAATTATGTTATATAATCACCTCAAAAATTACACCATAATGTACCTTAACACTATTCTGAAGTATCCTCAAAATATGTGCCATAATCAATCGATATCAACCCTTAAACTATCATATTATCACCTTAAAATGTCATACTAAGACTATATGGACACTTTTCACTAATGGTATTTAGTCGTTCTTGGTACCAAGGTAGTTTTTTAGATGTTTACAAAAATTGAAATCGTATTATCTTAAATTATTGTTTTTCAGGGACATGAGTTAAAATGTTGGCTTTGGATAAATAATACTTCACATATTGTAGTCAATTTAATTACTTGAGGTGTTGAGAGTTGTTTATAGTAAAAAAGAAGTCTCTAGAGCTATGTTTTTGATCCATCTTTCAATGTCTATATAAGCCTCAAATCCTTATGTGAAGATGGCTCCACCAATCCCAAGACTAACTCATTTTATAAAATAAAGTATTTACACATGATGAGTCAATTTATGGTTTACTTCCATGGCAAATATAAAAAAGAATCAAATTCAACTCTTAAAAAAACTAAAAACATTGTCATTAAAAAGAAGCCCTTTAACTTTTTATGGTTAAGATAAAAAAAAATCAAATTCAACTATTTAAAAAAAAACTATAAACATTGTTATTAAAGAAAAGCCCTCTGGTTTTGTCAAGACACTTTCTAGCAAAATAAAAAATATTATTTTGCTATAAAGAGGTGTGTTACTATATATTACTATACCATATATAAAATCCAATTAAATTAATGATTTAAAAATTCAAAATAAGTTTATTATAAATATACAAAATAAACTAAACTGAAAATCCATTCAAACTAAGTATAAAAAAAATATATACAACAATATCCTAACTTATTTATAAAGTATCTAACTTAATGTATAATATATTAAATATTTGATAGAATATTAATGAAAAAAAGCTTCTCCAATCAACACATAGTTATTCAATAACAAAATATAAAGTATATTCCTTCAAAAAATAAAAAATAAAACAAAAACCAATAAGCTGCAAGCTCGAGATACATCCAGTCAACCTGAATTAGCCATTTAGTGCAAGAATATTAAAAAACCTAAAAACCTAAAGAAAATTTATTTCGACAGAGTGGAAAGTGCCCGATTTTAAAATCCGATCCTATTTCTTCCTAGGCATCACTGTTTCAATACATAACATAGCTTAGCTGGTATAATAATTTGGTTGTCAAAGCTTCCAACTGCAAATGTCTTTCAAATTTTCGCTTTTGTAAATGGTGTCTTCAGCCCCTTATCTTGTCTGCGTACTTCAAACTCCTCTCGCAACCCTAGACACGGTTTTTGCTTTGTACCCGTTCTCAGCAGAAGACGATTGCCTTGTGTTCACAGCTTGCGATAGCCATAGATCCGAGAGGACGTTGCTAAACTTCAGAGCTTCCTCAGCAGTCGGAAGCCTGATGACCTGCCCAATGTTTATGTTTCTCTCCTGCATAACATAGCGCAATATTCCTTCAATACAACATTGGCGATTAATCAAAACAGAGTGCAATAAAAGATTGGGGATTAAACATGAAGATATATAGAGAGTTTGAGAAAGCAAACCGGGGGCAATAAAGTCCAGTTTCCATCTCGCCATTCTTGACAAGGGCGCAACTGTGAAAGAGGATATGCCGTTAAAATGTGAGTATGAGGGAAGGAAACCAACCAAAGCTGGCGACCGTCACATGTAACTTGTTTTAGTATGAATCCAGGCCACCAGCAATCTGTCTCCCAGGCTTCTACCGCTACTCCATGTAAGGAATGGAAAGGCAACTGCCTGTGTGGTGGAATGGGTCTCACATCAGAGCGAGAGACCTCCACCGATGACTCTCCATGAGCCCTTATACACCTTTTCACCTCCACCAGTGACAGTGACTTTCCATTAGCCTTTACAGTCTTCTTAAAATTGATCTGGAAGAGCCCTCCCTTAATAGATCTGACAATTCCCTCAACCCAAGCCCCTCTATATCCTTCCTCATTGCAGCGGGCCTCCACGGGCATTCCTTCCTTCATAGCCATTTCACTAGCTTAACTTTGACAGAGTACTAAAAAACAAAACAGACTAAAATCTCTTCCTTTGCCTTATGAGGTGCCCTCTCCTGCAATGCAAAATAAGGAAGATTGCCTTATGGGGTGCCCTCTCCTGCAAAATAAAGAAGAATCTCCTGTAGCATAGCCCAACCTACTTTGCTCATTGTCTGTTGTGATTCATACACATATATATATATTGTTTAAGGTAGGAGATATGTTTGTGTTTATTAGATTACCATTAGATTACCATTTGTACATTTTTCCGGGTCATATTTTTCAAATTAATTTTGGTGTAATGGCCTTCAAAATTATTAATTATAATTTTATTGTCCTCAAAATTGAAAATAATTTTTCTTGTCTTAAATCTCAATCTCTGTGCAAATAAGTGTATTTGATCATAGTGGGCCTTTTATACATTTAAAAAATAGAATTCAGGGCATCACAATGTACATTTTGTTACCATTTGGACTTTTTTGGGGTCATACTTTCTCATTACTTTTGATCTAATGGCATTTAAAATTAAATATTTTTATTTTTATTTAATTTTGATTAAAATTAAAATTAACTATTTTATTAAATTAGAACTTGTTATTACATAAATATCCCTTTACTAAATGTATTTGACAATAGTAGATTAATTTATACATTAAAAAATACAATTTAAGTAATGGTCATCAGGCCATGACCATGTACATTGTGTTACCATTAGGGGATGACCATGTATATTCTATTAACATTTGGACCTTTTCCTGGTCATACTTTCTCATTACTTTTGATCTAATGGCCTTTAAAATTAAATATTTTTATTTTTTATTTTTACCTAATTTTGACAAAAATTGAAATTAATTATTCTATTAAATAAATAAGTTGTTATTACATAAATGTCCATCCACTAAGTGTATTTAATCATAGTGGATAGATTTATACATTAAAAAATACAATTTAAGTAATTGTTGAAGAGTGGGGCTTTCTAGAGGTTAAATGAGAGAGATGTGTAGAGTGTGTAACTCACATGGCGTCTCTAACTCACATGTGCTGATTCTCTAACTCAAACGTAGCACCAATATCCCCCAACACTACATTTGGCTCACCCTTGAACCAATATTCACTCCTTATAAACGACCTAATGGAATCAAGGAAGAAATGTGTTCAAGTGTTCTGTAAACTTTGACAACTGGATATAGTACAACTACTCCACTAATTGTAACAACAACTCAAAATCCTTTGAAATTCAATAGCCCATTCTAATGTAGAAGACTGGAGTTGCGGTCCAATAGTATATCTCAATTAAATAGCTTGCTTAGATTTGGTGTAAACCTCGGTAATGTTTATATACTACTTTTATTCCCATTCCTGAAATTGCATAATCTGATTACTGACTTGTTGCTTCTCTACTATGGTTGAGACAATATTCTTAGTAAGACTCGAAATGTATGTCATTTCTTCTGTATCGGAAGATACATGTAAATTAATTAACTCACATGGCGTCTCTAACTCACATGTGCTGATTCTCTAACTCACATGGTGTCTCTAACTCACATGGCACATGTTCGGCTTAACAAAAATAATAATAATAAAAAGCAAAAAATAAAAAATAAAACTTACAAACATGTCCGCTTATAATTAAAAAAAATAAAATATTATACTCATATAAATATACAACCATGGGCAATACTCACAATCTTACAAACTAAGAAGTAAAATATTAAAAGTAAATTCAATTGATTTGAGTATTAAATAGAAAAATTATAAAACCAAGAACATATAAATTTTACTTTATTACAATAGCAACACTAGATTTACCTTAGAAAACACTATAGGGGAAAACCAATGGAATATTACAACCATATTTATAAGGTTCTTTAAATGCAAATACAATTAGCAAGAAACCACCAGCCACTAAAACCATGTGCCTTAAACCACTTACATCCTTGCTCATTCCCAAGTCAAGGTTAACCCTAACATATACATGTTCATTTTTAATTACACAGAAAAACAATTTCTCAAAAACATTTTAATAAATGTTTAAAATCTTCATTTGATGGTAAAATGTTTTTCAAATTCTAATTTATTATGGAAATCTAGATTTTAAAATTTTATATGGATTATTTAACTCATTAACTCCTCTTGATATAAGTTTATAGTTTTAAAGAATGACAAGTAAAGCAATTTTAGGAAAACTATTTGATTACAATTTTTGGAAAACTATTTGATTATATGATTATTAATGTTAATCAACTCATTTTTCTACTTATATTTACCCTATTTTGAAATTACTTAAGCAAGTTGGCCATTTTCCCCTCAAGTATGAATACTTATTAGACATTTTTGGAAATTAAAAAGGGCTTGCACCTAAAAAGAACTTGATCCCTATAGAGGCTTGGTAGAGCCATATTTAAGATGGATCTATACTAGTCAATATTTACAATTTGACCAAAATTTGTATAGTTGAATTAACAATAACTATAAAAGTACATATCTTATAACATTAGACTACATCAAGAAAAAAATGGTCCTAGTTTTATTATTTAAAATTTAGTTATGTCAATGTAATAAAGAGCTAGTGACCATTACATTTGATTATATCAATTGAAACGTTAATTACTTCGTACAACATGGAAAATTGAAATACCATAAGGAGGTCATTAACTCTAATCTAGATGATGAGAAGTACCTCGATGTTTCAAATAGTTTGACAAAGAAAATTTATATAGCCAATAAAATAGTGAACTATCATAAGCTACACAGTGGAACATGGTGTTGAACTATTCCTCAAACACCATGGGTGGAAATGATTTGCTATGTGTGTGAGTCTTTGACTTTTCAATATGAAAGTCATTTTATTTTACAATGCCCTACGAACACCCACATCAAATAGTAGTTTCTTAATCCTTACTCATGTACAAACCTTCCCATTCTTCTAACGTGTGAAAACTATATGATCATCTCTATACCTAGAAAATATAAAAGATCATTTCAAAAAGAAAATTGTTGGAAATGTTATTGTCATTCATGTGAGACTCGAGATGTTCACCATGAAGATTGCAAGATAAAGATTGTTGAAGATAATTTTGTGATTAATGTCAAAGACAAAGGGACACTTAAGATGTTCAAGATGGAGATTGGAAGAGGGAGACTGTTTGAAATAGTTTTATTGGTGCCAAAGCCAAGAGGAATTAGCACATTGACTTTTTTGGACATTTAATGCCCAATTTGGATACCCTATCTTTGAATGCTTTTTTTTGTGTCAAATTCTAGGTGGGAAGCCAACATATGATATAAAGTTAAAAATATTATTTTGAGAAGTTTACAATAGTATATGACACTTGATCTAACTCCATATGAATAAGAGATATGAAGTGTTAAAATGGCCCTCCAAAATATTGAAAAGTGTTTGGTTGACCTTGTTAAATTTAAACGTTTCCCCTTAAAAATGGCTTAAGGGAGAATAAATTATATACACAGTGGGTGCATTTTTTAAGTGAATCAAACAAAACATGCTGTAAAATAAGGTAGTGCTTAGTTTATGAGAGGGAAGCAAGCTTGGAGATGCTTTAAGGACTAATGATGGGGCATATTTCACAGTGATCCTATGATTTTGCAAGCGTATATTATGTACGAGATTTCAAGATTTATTAATAAAATTTGGGAGCCTCAAATGTAGTAATTATTTAATGTGTTTGAAATTGATTTATACGAGATGTAATAATTAATTAATTCATACAATCCTTGTTCAGCAGTTGAATATATATGAATTATACATGTTGTGTTTAATGGGTTAAATTTAGCTAATATTGAGAATTAGGTATTCAATTTGTTTACATCCAACCACTACTTAATTGGTTGATACATCATGCAATATTTGTGAAATGTCTAAGGATTTAGCTAGATTAATATGGTGTTTTATACCAAAGGTCTAGCTCTCTGAACCATCTTTTCTATGAAAAAGTATGTGGAATCTATGTAACGTAACAATGCTTATAAACAACAAATAGTAATAATTTAAATATCGCTTGGTCAATGCAATACTGAAATAGTAGATTTAGGTTACAGTTTTATTATTTAAGTTTGGCAATGTAACAATCAATTAGTTGATAGAACATAGAATATTTATGAAGGCTCCATGTGATTTAGCGTGAATACATATAAACAATGTATCTAGTGTTTAATGGTTTAAATTCAAGTAGGTAATATTTATGGTTAAGAAACACTAAAGAGATATTTGTATTAAATAGACTTTTTGTCTTGTGGTACATGTGTAGTCTAACATGCATAAAAATGAGAAATATAGTAATAAGTAGTTAGTCATTTTTTTTCTTTTTTATATCTATGTAATTAGTTAAGATGGCATGGAATATTTATGAAGGCTATGTGATTATGATTTATGAGTAAGATATATAAACTGAACAAATGGTGTTAAATGTGTAAAATTTAAGTTTATAATATCAAGTGTTGAGAAGAACTAAAGAGATTTTCATTAGAAAGACATTTCTATCCTGGGGAGGTGTGTATTCTAACATGCATAAAAAAATTAATTATATCAAAATTAGCTAGCGAGCATTAAATCTATTTATATCTACCTAATAATGAATTAGTTGACGCAACAATGTAAACAATAACATAACAATAGAAATGTAACAGCTTAATACATGGGGCACTACATATCTCTTACCTTCAAACAAAAACTGTTTCTTTGGACGTTTGATTAGATGTGGAGCATTTCTTATGTTTGTAGACTCTTGCACTTTATGAGATACTTAGTAATTGCTCAATTTTGTAATGGTTAGAACAATGTTCCAAGGATGACTTCAATTTCAACTTTTAAACTAGGATCTTGTTCTTGGAAATCTAGGTGTATCTATAAGTATTCTTTATTTTTATGGTAGAATAGGTTATTGATTTTGAACTTATGTGTATGCTCATAAGGGGATTAAATCACTATTAAATACTCTCTTTAAAAAAAATAGCATTCATCAATCTTTCATGTACTTTGAAACATTAAATACACATCAAGGATAATATTTATTTATTCTTGTTTATGTATTAATGTATTTACTTTCAAAGGATTCATTTCAACTCTTCCAAAAATGTACTTAGTGATATCTAGAGGTTCTTGGTACCATATTTTTAGGAGATCTTGTGTAGGCTTCAAGCAACTTTATAGACATGTAAAATTGTGTTGATATAATAAACTCAAAGGTTGCACCATAATCTCATCATAACACTATCATAACATCTCCACAAAATATGCCCCATAATCAACCCTATATCAGCCCTTAAAACTATCATAAGATCACCTTGAAATATATGTCATACTAAACACTATATGAGCACTTTATCCTATGGTATAATCACCTTCAATTCTACTCACAATATTATTGATGCTATTTGGACTCCTTGGTACCAAGGTTATTATTTAAATTATCCAAAAAAATGAAATCATATTTTTGATGACATAGAATTTTGATTTATTGTTCTTCAACAAAATGAGTGATTGATATGGTTTTGGAAAAATGATCCCACAGATATTGTAGTCAATTGAATAAAATTGAGTTGTTAAGAGTTTTTAATACTAAAAATGATGTCTCTAAAGTTATGTCTCTACCTAACCTTGATAAGAAATATGCCTATTTTTAGTTGAAGGGGCTTTAGAATGAAATGATGAGGTCTTCATCGGATCCTGGTGCTACTCCTAACTATGCCTCTACAATATCATTTGTGGATATTGGGCCAAAAACTCCCATAAACATGTTGTGGGCGAATCGATGCACCTAACCCACCAGTTGAATCATGTAAATAAACAAGCAATCACCTTGTCTTGTTTGAGGTATAGCTGATGCTGCCTCTGCCATGTCTCTTCTAGATTTTAAAATGTCTATATAAACCGTAAATCTAGCAATCCCAAGAATAACTCCTTCTATAAAATAATGAAATAATCTATTCATATAATTCATGAATCAATTTATAATTTACCTCCATAAAAAAAACAACTAAAACAATCAAATTCAACTATTTAAAAAGCTAAAGGCACTGCGATTAAAGAGGAGCCCTCTAACTTTTCATGAGTTTGTCTAGTTCAAAACACTTTCTAGTAAAATAAGCAAAAAACCTTTTTGCATGAATAGGTGTGTTTCTATAATATGTATTAAATTTTATTGCATTGGTGATTTAAAATTTTATATATTTATATATTACTATATAGTATGTATAACCTTTTATTGCATTGGTTATTTAAAAGTTTAAAATAAGTTTATTAAAAACCTATAAACTAAAAAAACATTCAAAATAAGTATAAAAAATACATATAGCAACATGCTAAAATTACTTATGGAGTAAGTAACTTGGCTCACAATAAATTAAATATTTGACCAAATATTAATAGAAAACTAACTAGTCCAGTCAACACATATGTATTACGTAAAGAGTTTAATGTATATTCTTTGTAAAAATTACACAAAAGCTGCAAGCAGGAAATACATTCAGAAAATATAATGCTTGATCCAGTCAACCATTAGCCATTTAGTTAGAAGAATTTTCAAAAACCTAAAAGAAAATTGATTTCAACAAAGTGGAAAGTCGTAGATTTTAAAACCGGATCCTATCCCTTCCAAAGGCATCACTGTTTCAATTATTAGAGTAATACATAAGCTTCCACACGCAAATATTAGAGTAATACATAAGCTTCCACACGCAAATATTTGGTTCACAAAGCTTCCACACGCAAATATTTTAAAATTTTAGCATTTGTAAATGGTGTCTACGGCTATAATATGCCTTCACCCGCTTAGAGTGTCTGCGTAATCAAAGTCCTTTCGCATCCCTACACACAGTGTTTGCTTTAGACTGGTATTCAGCAGAAGACGATTGCTTGATGTTTACAGCCTCTATTATTTTCGTTGTAGCGCATGCTTGCTAAACATCAAAGCTTCCTCAACAGTCGGAAGCCTGATGACCTGACAAATTCTTATGTTTCTCTCTGCGTAAATTGGCCGACTATTCCTTGAATCAGAGTACAATACAACTTTGGGGATTAATCAAATCAGAGTGTAATAAAAGATTAGGGATTAATCAAATAGGTTTTAAAAAATCCGTAGTGCTAAAACATGAAGATATAAAGAGAGAGTTTGAGAAATCAGGAGAAATCAAACCGGGTGCCCTAAAGTCCACTTTCCATCTGGCCATTCTTGAGCAGGACACAACTGTGAAAGAGGATATTGTCACAGCACCCACCGACAAACTTTACAAACTAGCCAGTGAGACTGGGCGGCACTACCCGGGAGCGCTCTGGGGGATTGGCCAACCCACGCACTTCACCTGCAGACTGAGCCTAGACCTTGCGGAACCCTTCCAAACCCTCCTTTCGTTTTAACCCTTTACTTATTACAACATCCACACTTACCCATTTTCAAGATGCACGCAAAACAAGTAACGGAACACAAGAGTTGTAGTGGGGCTACCCAACGAACACGCCCCTATAAGAATTTTATTAACATATAAGAAGATTACATCAAAAGAGATGCGAAAAAGAGCAGAGCTAGAGGCGCCTGCCCAACAAGCTACTAGGCCCAAAAACCCAGTTACATAGAAAGAAAGGGCGTTGTCTCTTTTAGACACCCAGCTGGTCAGCCTCCCAATTACTTCGCTTGATGCTTTCCTGTGTTGTTATGTGTCTTGATCTAGATTGTCGAAGCGTTCTTTTATATGAAGAGCATGTAACCCAAGAATGGTCACGCTCCCACCCAACGGTTCCTTGCTTGCCGCGGGAGGAACTTGACGACGACCACCAAGCCCCCTATCAACAGTCCAACTAAGTGCTAGGGCATCGAACTTTTAGTGGTAACGCTCCGTAGAGTCAAGTATAATGGTGGGATTGCCAAACTAGCCAACATTGTTAGCATTGTAATAAGAAACCAACTTTTACAATAACTGAGGTGCCACAAACCCACGACACTTCTGGTGTGCGTCCAACCAGCTAACACACACCCATTTACAAAATACAATAAGAATGATTTGACCCCTCCAAAGCTTCCAACTCTTTCAACTAAGCTAACCATTGTAGCTTGCATCAAATGTTGTCGAAATGCTGCTAACTCGTCTCGAGTGCTAGCTTGCCAAGCCACACTCTACCGTAAGTCTGTTTTGTTTCTGCGTCAAGCTTCCTAGTGAATTGTGTCTACGACCTCAGCTCGGGTTCCTTCGTAGCTCATCTCCCCCATTCGAGTAACACTTGGTTTCCTCTTCAAGTGTTCCTTCTTCCATCCTTGGTGTCGCCTTCTTATATGGCACATCTTAAGAGAGAGTACGCTTCTTAGGCGGTTGCGCCCTTTTCTTTGCATGCAAGCCAACTGCTAGGTCGACCGTCTCCTTCTTTCGTGGGTCCACATCTCTTCACAAGCGTGCGTGTGCTTTCCTCTATTGGTCATCACATGTCTCGTTGGTCAGGCATCCTTGTGGGCGCGCGTCACCTACACGAACTCCCACAAGCGCGCTAAGTGCACTAAGGCTGTTATCACATCCATGGGTTGAGCACACTCCATGCAGATGCTCTTTCCAACTCTCCAACATACCAGGCACTTACACTAAGCGCATGCCTAAAAATCCAATGTGGTGCCAAGTGCGCCTCTAGTTGAGCACTCTGGACTCTTGGTTATTGTTCATTGAGGAATTTCATCTGAGTGTGCCCAATGCTTTCATGAGCGCTCGAGCTCTCTCACGTGTTTGTCACTGCTTGCGAACATCTATCGAAGTGCCACACATGTGGGCTTGCCAAGCGCCACTTGCTTGGGTGTGAGAATCGTTTGTTGGAGCACACCCATACTTCGTCTGTGTGCCCCACTATTGTTTTGTCACTTAGCCAAGGTGTCTCCTATCCAATTGAAGCCAACCGAAGGCATGCCTTTCCCATATGGGGAACCAAGCCAACTCTTAGGCACGGGTGAGGAACATGGCTACGAAAAACTCCCCCACATAAGCTTGTGAGGGATGATTTTAAGGAACCATACTTATTTAAAAGTGTATATATGTTGGTGAATATTACTAATTCTTAAAATGACAACTATAAAATGATTGGTGATATTTTTCAAAAAATATTTTAATTTCCAAGTATTTTATATTGTTTATACAATAATTTGGCGATTTTTAAGTGAAAACATTTTACCCCATCAAAATTGGGTGAAACAGGGACTAAAAAAATGCAAGATGGTGAATCATTTTTGGGAGAAAAACATGGAAAAATAGCCCACTAGGATAAAATTCACCCCTAAAATGATCCGTGTAAGCCATAGTAAACACACTAGTTAACCAACTGATCAAGTCCAATTGACTCAACTGAGTCCTAACTAAAGTCGGAGTGCAATGGATGACTAAATCTAACTGAAAGTAGCTCAGACACATGTCACTTCATTCCAACCAACAAGTGGTAGCGCATCATTAACTCCAATGAACCCCGATGAGGTTAACAGAAGTCAAACTAGCCATCAAAGATGGTTGGAGGTGCCCCTGTTTACTCCAGTTCATTAAACATTAATAAAATAATCAATATAATGAATGGAGGTGCCTTCACCACTCAGCTTAACTGATTGTAACCATCAGTTAGCAATTAGGTTAATTTATGACACTCAGATCACTCCCGGAGTGCTCAAGTTAGCCTCCCCAAATGAAGGAGAAGGCTTAGTTGGCCTCCTTGACTGAAGGTGGTCTGGGTGTGCTCATGTTGATGTCATATAGTGCTCCTATGATGCCAATTAAGTCAATAAAACTTAGGATAATGGTTTAACAAAGCCAAATTGACCAAATTAAGTGTGCATGGTGGGTAAATGTCTCCAACACCCCCCCTTAGAAACATAAAGTGCATGAAATTCTAAGGCTCCGACAACAAAGGCCATAGGTCACCATGTACAATAATGAAACTCAAAAAATGCTCAAAAATAAATCAAAGTGAGGAAAAGAGGGGAAACCTAGTGGAAAAACCCCCCACTCAAGCTGGACACTGAAAGTAGTCTGATCACACTAATGAACTCACCCCCAACAGTGAATGGAGGTAAGTGAACTTCTTTTCTGAAAATCTCTTGGTGAAGATGTCCGCAATCTGCTCATCAGTAGGCCAATATTGTAGAATGATAGTCTTGTCATGCACTAATTCCCTGATATAGTGCATGTGTATCTCTACATGTTTGGTCCTTTGCTTGGAAACTAGATCTGTGGATATCTTAATAGCACTTTGATTGTCACAAAAGAGGATAGTGCAAAAAGTACTACCAATATCAAACTCTAAAAGATTGCCTTGCAACCAAACAACTTGGATACAAGCATTCACCACTCCTCGGTACTCGGCCTCTACTAAAGACAATGCTATGGTGGCCTTATTTTTGCAATACCAGCAAATGGGGCCACCACCAAACATTAAGACATATCTGGAAGTAGAATTTCGACCAATAGAATCACCCTCCCAATCGAAATCTGGGTAACAAACCAGCTCTACCTCAGAGTATGCAGCATAGTGAATGTCGTAGATCCTGGTTCCTTGAATATACTGGAGGATTCTCTTGTCTTCCTTCCAATGAATATCATGAGGCTGCTGCATGTATCTTGACACAACATTCACAACATAACAGATATCAGGCTGAGAATGAGTCAAGTAGAGTAAGCTACCTATTAGCTGTCGATAAATAGTGCAGTCCATGGGAGGTGTGCTTTTTCCTTCTTCAAGGATGATCCATGAAAGAAAAGGGAATGGATCAGCCTTACATTCAGCCATGTTAAACATAACTAACAGGTCTGATATGTATTTGAACTGAGTGACCATTATCCCATCAAGCATTTGCTCAATTTCGAGCTCTAGAAATTGCTTCAAAATCCCCAAATCACTCATTTCAAATGCATTGTGGAGAGCAGTTTTGATGACTGAAATAGAAGTAATTGTGTTACCTGTAATCAGTAATTCATCAACATATAAAACAATAATAATCAAATTACCATCAGATTGTTATATATATACATTTGTATCTGATTTACACCTTTGGAAGTTTTGCGAGAGAAGGAAGGCATCCATCATGGAATACCACTCTCTTGGGGCCTGTTTTAACCTCTATAGTGACTTCTTTAGCTTGCAAACCAAATATGGATCAGAAATGTAGCCCTTAGGCTTCTTCATGTACATCTCTTCATGAATATCTCCATGAAGAAATGTATACTTAACATCCATATGATGCACTTCCCAGTGCTTAGATGCGAAAATTGCCAAAACTAGGCGGATGGAGTCCATTTTTGCAACCAGTGCAAAAGTCTCATGGTAGTCCACACATTGGACCTAGGAGAAACCTTTTTCTACCAGAATTTATTTGTATTTGTAGGTGCTTCCATCAACAACAACCTTAGTCTGAAACACCCACTTTCATTGAACCAATTTCCTCCCCGGAGAAAGAGAAACTAGCTCCCAAGTGGTGTTTTTTTGAAGAGAATTCATCTCTTCATCCATGGCAACTTGCCATCTCGGATCCTTCCGAGCATGGTAGTAATACTTAGGGTATGAACTTATCATCAAATAACAAAATTCATACAACAAATAATCAGGACAAGAGAGCACAATACCTGCTCTTTGGAAATCGGACCGGGTTCTCCTTGGATCATCCAGATTTCCAATGTCATCACCTACGGAGGAGAGTGTTTATCGAGCCCAAGTTGGAATATGATTTTGTACTTCAGGTTCTGATTTAGCATCTTATGTTTGCTATATATTGATATCAGAAATAAGAGGATCCAAATCAGGGTCATCACCCCCAATTACATCATCCAAATATTTTGTAGAATAGGAAGTAAATTCAGTAGTTTTCTCCTTCACTAGTTCCACCTCCTGAAGAGGCTCATCGAACATGACACTCCTTTCAATGATGACCTATTTTTTTTTATATCTAGAAGCTTGAAACCTTTATATTCATCAATATGTTTGATAAATAGACATTTGATTCTTTGCGGTTGCAAATCCATCCTTTTATCAAGCGGAATTCGGGCCCATGTAGTGGACCTAAACACCCTCAGATTTGACATATCCGGCTTGTGTCTGAAATATGATTCGAAAGGGGTCTTCCCTTTCAAAAATAAGTGTGGCACTTTGTTCTGAATATATTCTACAGTAGGCATGGTTTCTGCCTACAAATTTGTAGCCAACTTCTTTGATTCCAACATACAAGTGGTCATCTCCTTGAGAGACCGATTCTTCCTCTCCGCTACACCGTTCTCCTGGGGAGTGTAGGGGACTGAATGCGAGATATGAATACCACTTTGGGAACATATATGCAGTAAATCATTACTGACATACTACCCCCATTATCATATCTTAAAATCTTGATCTTTTTTCTAGATGCATTCTCAATCAAGGCCTTCAATTGAGTGATTTTTTCAAAGACTTTCGACTTCTTTTTGATAAAAAAGACCCATGTGTATCTGGAAAAGTCATCAATGAAAGTCAGAACATACCTTCATCCATTCATGGATTTGATAGGAATGGGACCATTGATATCATAATGTATCATTCTGAAGATGCATGATGCTCGGCTTGCCTTCCCCCAATCAAACTTGTGCTCAGGGTGCTTTCCAACAACATAGCCCTTGCAAATTCCAGTGGTAGCTTTGATGACCAGGAGGCCTTCAACCACAGAATTATTCTATAATTTCTACAAGTATTTGAAGTTTAGATGGCCGAACCTCTCATTCCATAGTCTACAACTTCATTTCCATGAGTCAGCAATGCGGTGGGCTTTGCATCCTCCAGAAAATGGGAGAACTCGTAGGCTTTTGCATGATGGTTTGCAAGTCCTTTTGCTACAAGTTTTTCGGATGCAAGTTTTGTGATCTCTACATCATCTGGGCTAAAGGAGACTCTCTTGGGAACTCCCATATGTGTTATTTGATAAACACTTAGAAGTTTTGATGCAAGAGATGGTACATACAGAACATTGGAAAAATAACCATGCTCAAAATCTACAATAGCTTGTCCTTCGAATATGATTGTGGAGTCATCTCTCATGTGGATGGGAATGGATTTGACGGTTTCCAATGATGATAAAGATTCTCTTTCATCCATCATGTGATTTGAAGCTCCATAATCTATCAAGAGTGATTTGGACTTCGAAGTGCTTTCCATGAGACCATGACCTCTTTCATGTTGTGGTTCCCGATCTTGCTGATCTCTCCTTCAAAAGCTTTCAGGAATATTGATGTGATTTTTCTCAAGAAGAGAAGTAGCCTCATCAAGTTTCTTTTTCATGCAAGCATGTTCAGGGTGGAAGCCCTTCCCACAGTATGAAGCCCTTCCAACAGCCTCATCTCCCTCTGGAACTGGAACCTCTTCACTGATGTAAGAGTCCAACTCATTTTCTTCCAGTACCAGGGAGATCCTATACTTCCAGGCTCGGAAGTTATCAGCTCCCTCAAGCTTTTCATCAATCTTGGCATGATGAGACATCTTAACTGAGAATCTCAAATGGAAATACAAAAGATTTATATCTTACCAATTTGAGAAGCCGAAAAAATGGATCTGGAGCTAATCTTCTGCAGTGCTGGTTTTCTGGTTCTAGGGAAAATTAGGGTTTGACTTTCCTGGAGTTCTACCCAACCAAAAACCATAATTTTTGTCTCTAAAATTTGATTTTGAGGAGGAGAGCAATCCTAGCCTGGGATCACTCAAAAATTCATCTTTAGTGAAAATCCCTAATTTCCCGATGTAGTGGTAGGTCAAAAACTAAAAGTGCTCAGAATCAGATTCTGCTTCGATAGAAAGATGCACCCATCAATAGAGATTCATCCTAGCCTCCTTTTGCTGATGGATTGTGGAGAGAGACCCAAAAATTAAGAAGCCATAGCTTTCGAAGCTGCAAAATGTCTTCTTCTCAGGTTAGCTCTAATACCATGTTAGATTGTTATCAATTATATAGTATTATCTTAGGATATTATCTGAGAGAATAAAATGCACAACAACCAATCACAAGAGACAATAGACACAAATATTTTCCTAGGGAAAACCATAAGGAGAAAACCCCGTAACAGCTTCCTCAAATATAGAATAAGCACTAATGGAAGCAGTAAAACCCAAAGACAGAAAATATGATCTCCACCAGTTGTTCTCTCTCTTATCCTGACTCCTTCTCTCTCACTCATGTGCTACAACTGAGTGTGAGTGACTGTGTGATAAATAGATAGGCTAACTCTCTATTTATACTAGTTTTTGACTTGACAATAACTTAGCAGGGATGAATTCTCTAGGAGATTCTAATTACCCTAGTGCCCCACAACTGCAGGGACTTTAACCCCTGATAAACAAGAAGGGTTAACCTCTATGACTTTACATGACTTGTTTACATTAGTGATTCTCCTTATATGAACATTGGGGACTAATCAAATACAATATATGAAATACATAAGTGAATACATTCTGAATTTACAAATACATCAACAAAGGACAGCGACAGTGCAAAGGTATGTCGTGTTTATAAATTTTCAAGCCGGTGTACATAACATTATTCTGGATTCGAAGGAGGAACCGACAAAGTAGGCACACCCTATGGGGTTTATGATCAAAATGTGGATGTGGACATAATCATTCATGACTGGCCAACAGAATGGGGCAGCCTAGTTGAGGAGTATATGGATGAAGAAGAAGACCCATCAGCTAGCCAAGGTGGAAATGATGTCGCAGGGGACAATGAGGGAAATGACCAAGATAATGGCCAAGGAAATGATGGAGGCAATGATGAGGATGATCAATCGAAGGAGAGAGAAGGAGAAGATAATGATGGCGGTGATGGGGGCTTCAATCGAGGTGATGGAGACGAAACACCTATTGATGAGGATATCTACAACTTCCAGCAAGAACAACAATAAGAGAGTGGGCCACCACGCAAAATGAGGAAAGCTAGCAAAACGAATGACACAGATACATTGACTAAGGAAGATATTTTCTCCCTAGCAGGCGTTGTAGCCGAAGTCGGAAAAAACAACCTCGAAGGACTAGGTAGGAAGTAGGAAGAAGTGGACAGTCAAGTCACTGAGCACCTCAATAATCTCATAGAGGCCATTAACAAAGTAAAAACCACTGTCAAGGCTGATAGGTATGGCGTGGACCCCAGAGACACTTTAGCTACAACATTTTTGTTGTCTCCCATCAAGATGGAATTTCCAGCACCATCACTACAATCAGGCTCTGAAGAGAATGACGCTGTGCTCAAGGAAATGGGGGCACTAATGCTGGATTTCTCAAATATCCCATTACCTGATGTATACGCCCTTCATTATGCGGCTACAACAGAGTTGTGGATCATACAAAATGCGATGGCATACCAAGCATCCAAGAAGAGAAGGAAGGCCAGGGAGCACAAGGTCTTCCTTAAGGAGAAGGGCCAGGAGATCGAGGCATGAGAACAGAGCCGACTTATACCAGCTGAAGCCATCAAGAGCACCATCGCATATTTCCTGCCAGAAGAAAGCCAAGAAGATGAGGATTCAACTTTTAAGGTTTCACGGTTGTCGCAGATTATGGTGGAACTCAGGAGATAGGTCAAGGAGTTACAAGCGCAACAGGCACCAAGAAAACCTCTTGAGGTGCTTGAAGAGCGCAACAAAACAAGATATGAGGTTGTTGCGACGATAAGACAAGGAGAAAAACTCTGCATTGAGGAAGTTGAATTCCTTTCCGCGTTGTGGGAAGTGCTTCTGGAGGATGAAACTATGGAGAATATCAAGGAACATGTGTGGCAAGCTGATGAGAGTATCACCGTGGTAAAGGAAGAGATAAAAAAATTTCCTCTTAAGGAGAGGGTTACAAAGATCGCCAAGGTAAAGCAGCTCCAACAGGAAGTCCAAGCTCTCTATGACCAAGAGAAGACTAGGAATGATGAAGTGTCGGCACACTAGTCGGAAGCACCACGAGTTATAGGGCTTATTCATCCTACATAGCATAAGCTTCAACATATCATGCAGGCATTAGAATCAGGACCGTCGAAACATATCAGTTCCGATCATGTGGAACAATTGGCTAAGCAAGTCAAGGAGGTCAACGCAAATGTTTCATAGGTGCAACAAATTTTGCAAGAGTTTCAGGATAAAGTTGGTCCTGTGGAGCTGCCAGCACTAGAGGCATGAGTTTTGTAGAACACTAAAATTTTGTAGAGCCATCATTTTTTCTTAGTGGCTTGAGACAAGCCACATGTGAGTGTTGGGGGCATGTTTGGATAGGAAAAGAGCATAAGGAATAATCTGACGCGCAAGCGCAGGAGGAAAAGCGGGTACGCAACAGAAGAAAAGCAGGTAAAGGAAGAAGTGTGAGCGCATAGCAGAGGAAGTTACGATGAGGATCGATGCAACAAAGAAAGATATATCTGAGTCGGTGGAAGAGGCAAGTAGAATAGTAAAGGCTGGACATGTGAAAGTCAAGGAAGACTGTAGAAGGATGAACCGGTGGAAGGCTAAAGGACAAGTTTTGTGGCTAATTATGACCTATACATACATGATGAAAGATGTTTTGCGGCTAGTTAAGGCTATGGTTAATGTAGTGTAGGAATTTTGCGTCTAGGTATGGGATGATATTAATGTAATAGAAGATATTTTGTAGCTACTTGCATCTATAATAACTGAGTTATACTCAGTCGACCCTGTGTAGTCTTATAAACACTATAAAGAGGAGAAACCCACTCTATATAAGGGTTAGATTCGGTTAGATTCAGTTTAGGAGTTCAGAGAGTTAGCTAGAGGAAGTGGTTAGTTCATTGTTGACTCAGAAGAGGATTCTAGTAGAAGTAGAGGGTTGTTGAGTCACAGATCTACAACTGAGTGCGCAGACAGTAGAGTAGAAGAGTTGATCTAGGATGTGTGCGGATCAGTAGGAGTAGGTAGAAGCAAATAAAGCAAAGAGAACTAGAGCAAAAATATCAAGACAGATAGACATATCTTAATATCAGTCTACAATTCATAGACTGCAAGGTGCTACCTATATTTCTCATGTCAGATGAAGAGCACCTAGGTGGTTTTTCCCAGATGGGTTTCCACTTTATCTCCTGTTTCAAATGAATGAATGTTTAAATCCTTCACGACATGTTGTGTATGATTTCATGGTTAATTTTCTAAGTTACAATATAAGTTGCACATTGTTCATGATAAGTAAGGAATCGGCTGCACCATGCAGTTGCGCCAGTTGTTAAGTGGTTAAGGACAAGGTTGTGTTGTGCGTCAGTTGTGGCACCTAGTTGCACCTCTATCGCACAGTAACAGACTCCATCCCTCCATCTCTATCGAGCACTTTGGCTGCATGCCAATGGACTATGATCCCTCGCTAATTGTGGAAGCATGGTTACGATAGTTACATATTAAGATATCTTGGGTGAGATTGCGCCTGCCTCGCGGGTGTTGCTGACTGAGCTTGCTCCATCGGGTCAATGTCATTTGGTGTATTGTTGGTATTGTGTTGTTGTTGAACCTCGAGCTGAGACGAGAAGGAATATTAGGCCAACAATTACAAATTACCATTATGGATAGAATGAACATCCTCTTTTCCATAGTTAAATTCAAAACATATTAATGATTATCACTCATTAATGGTTTACTCATACGGAAAGTCCTGAGTTGTATACTATAGTTATAGTTCTCTAAATCAGCAATTTTCCCTCTGAATTTTTATTTAACCCTAAAATCATCTATGCATAGGGTGGTGAATCCATAGATTTAATTACTGACACCTATCACTATTAGTTTGTACTAACCAAGTACAATGTACGCACACTCGACAATTGGATGCATAATCAATATTTAAATCAATTCAAACATCACATTGTGTGATCTAAACTAAACAAAACCTCTCATCACACATCATGATGCATTAAGTCTTATCATCATGAGTTGTGTGTAAGACACTATGTCTCGGGCTAAATTTAGGGTATTCTATCATCTTCGGGCTTAGATAGTTGTCTACAACCACATCTACCATTAATGTCACACTTGTCATGATTCCCTACATGAAACCTCCTACATTAGTCAATCTGACCTAAATTGAATTAACTCAATTTCTCTACTAACCTTGTAATCCTATTCAAGTTAACTTATAATTTATATTCTAGAATTACGTTTTACTTAATTCAAATTATATTAACCTTAACATATGATTCAATCCTTGATTTATATTAACCCTGATTTATAATTTAAACATTAACATAAAATTTCAAATACATACAAATTAATTAATAATAATAATAAAATATTTAATAAATTTAACAAAATTCAATTTAATTAACTAAACTTTAGTAACAATAAAAATATTAACTCGTTAATAACATTGTAAATAATTAACAATTTCAATTATAATAACCAAATTTAAATAATTACAAAATTCACCAATTTTATATTATTTAATAATTTATATATTATATTAAATATATTAGACCTAACCTGAAAATAAAAATTTATAAACCATAATATCTATCAATCCCCCTTAGCCTCACATGAATCCCACGTGTCAAATATGATCCAATTTTTTTTTTAATTTAATTGCATTGTGAAACACCTTTATTTAAGACTTCAATTTTTCCCACAATATCAGATGGTGAAACACCACAAGCACAAGAAATAATAATATGATCTCACCCTATGCAATGTCGGTTGACTTTAAGACCACGAAAATTTTCATTATTGTGTATAACAGGCAGCAGTGGATTCAAGCAGGGTGAAGGCAGGAAAGTAGGCAACAGATTCAGCCAGGCAGGAAGCGGATTCAGCAAACACATGAAGGTAGTCGATTCAAGCAGGAAGGCAGCTCACAGGTAAAGGAGAAAGTGACCTCGGGAAAACGACAAGATAAAAATGACAAGTCTCTCTTGGTTTTAGGTATTCGATTCTGTCCCCCACTTTTGTTTTTTCTTGTCTCCTATAAACAATGGAAACACACTTGGCATCACCCATAACTAACATCTTAGGTCAAGTGAAAATTGCCTCCTCGAGCAAAAAAGGGAAGTGGGTTTGGGTTAATGCCAAGCAGTTTCGGTGTATTTTAAAATGGAGAGTTGCCCATCTAAAATGGGAGGAGACAAGGAGAACACAGTTTCAAAGGAAGACTAACAAATAGGAAAACAAGTATTTATGGAAAGGATGTAGTAGCAACAGGGATAAAAACAACATTGATCCTACCCTATACAGTCCCACATCCACACCTCTCACCTAGTCATCTGCCCTATATGTACAGGAGCTACTCAATACCAAGAGAAGATTGGAGGTTTTGGAACTCAAAGAGAATGATAGGGACCTTAAAATCCATCTGTTAACAGTAGAAAATCAACGTTTAACAGAATGGAAACAAGTTTTTTAAAAAGTCAAGAGGCATTGTTGCAAGAAGATATTCTGGTAGGCAAGAATGAGTGGTAAGATATGAAGGTAGATTGGAAAAGAATGAAAGAATCAGCATGGGAAGAGAGAGGTGTGTTGAATCTTAAAACATCCAATGTTGAAGGGAAAATAGATTAACAAACAAATAACCACGGAATGAAAGTAAGAGAAGAAGCAAATGGAGGTTCCACAAAAAATTCCAGAACGTGGGTGCAAGTTATTGAGAATCCTACTAATATAGAAAAGGAAAAAGAAGCAAGCAACCAAATAGACAACAAACAAGAAAAGGAAACCAAAGAAAGACAAGACAAAGCAACAAACATAATAATTAAAGGTGTGAGAGAGTATGGTAAGAAAGAATGTACCCTGTAGATTGCAAGCGACTTTTTAAAAGACAAGTTGAATTGGCAAGGCAAAATTTGCCAAGCATGGAGGGTGGGTAAACCCAGTGATGAGAGACCCATTCCCATAAAAGTCATCGTGGCAAGTGCAAGTGAGAAGCTAACTCTTCTAAGTAAGAAGCATCTCTTAAAGGGCTCTCGCTTTTTTCTAGAGGAATACTTAACTATCATGGAGCAAGAGGAAATAAAAAAAGAGTTGTCAAAGGTTAGAGCAGCAAGAGATGAGGGGAAAAGAACATGGTTATACAAATGCAAAGCTGTTATTGTTGTTTTTGGTCCTCTTAAAGCAAGACAACAAGTAGTCAAGAAGTGATAGCAAATCTTGTAGCAGAAAAAATAACAGCAATGTCAGGATGGGAAAATAGGGTTCTAGACTCAACTTTGAGTCTTGTATGCCAAAGCAAATAGCAATAAAGTTCTACCCAGGTTCCCTTAAGCTTAGTATGTTGGAACTGCAGAGGATACCCATGGAGTTGTGGAGCTTGGCTAGGACCTATTGCGGAAGATAGGGACATAAAATGTCTTGTGGAAACACATGAGCATCAAGGGTGCTAGACACCCCTTTTTGAAAAGTATATGAAGTTGGCAGTGTGAAACAAGGCACAAGAGAATGGAAAAGGTAACGAAGGTATCATGGTCTTTGTGAAGAAAAATGTATATCGTTGCATTCAACTAGAAAAACAAGACTCAAATAAACAATTTATATGGTTTAAAATATCAGAAAATGGAAATGTCTTCAGAATTGCAACGTGTTATTTCACCCCACAAATTTAAAAAACTTACAAGAGGAGGGGGCTTGACCATAGAGACCCTTTTGCATTATTAAAAAATGATATTGCGAAGTATTCTCATGTAGGTGAAATCTTTCTAGTTGGAGATTTCAATGCCAGGACTGCAATTGAACAAGCTAGCATTCTTTGTCATAGGGAAGATTGCAATCCTATTTGGCTTACAGAAGAAATAAATCATCAATGGACAAGAATTTCAAAAGACAACAAAAGCTGCAATTTCTTTGGAGAACAATTGCTTACCTTATGTGGAACTTTCGATTTAGTAATATGCAATGCTTTGCCTAGATGGACAAACTCTGGTAATTTCACTTGTAATACCTACAATGGAGCAAGTGTGGTGGATTATGCAATTTGTTCACATTGCCTATGCGAGAAAATGTAGGAAGTTATGATTGGAGAACAACTCTAGGATTTAAAATCTGATCACAAACTGATCTATCTAAGTCTTTCTTGGACTAATAAGCAGTAGGTGGGGACAAAAAATCAGCACATTCAACAACCTTTTTCAAATGGTAGAATTCTTTTGATTCAAGAGAACTATAATATCTTTAGGAAGGATTTAGAGAGACTTTGTAAGAGGGAGGAAATTCTGTCCCAAGGCCTTAATAATCAGCAACTAACTAATTTAATTCAAAGGGCACTCACAAAATGAAAAAGAGCAAGGAATAGGAAACATGAAACAAATTGCTTTCCTGTTAATGCTTGGTTCGATGAGGAGTGCAAAAAATAAAGGAGAAGGTGGAGAGATTCAAACTAGAAAGAAAAAGACTTGAAATGCTACAAGCATATTATAAGAAAGAAAAAATTTGATTTCATGGTCTCAAGGAGGGAAGAGCTAATCTTCCTTGGGAAAAATAACCCCAAACTATTTTGGAAGGAACTTCAAGTGAGAAAAAAGCAAACTGAAAAACAATATTACAGCGGACAAGTGTCTTGAATATGCAAAGCAACTCTATGAGTGGAATCCTAAGGTTGAACCCCCTCCCCCCTTAGTCAACACCACCACCATTACTAAGATTTTCACTGTGCAGGATATTGAGGTGGGTATTAAGAAGTTGGGTGTTGGAAAAGCCAAATATTTAGTAGAACTTCAAGTTGAGTATCTAAAGTGGGGTTCAAAAACTCCTGCACCTCACATTACAAGAATCTTCAACAACATCATTCAGTAGGGATTCCCTACAGATTGGACAACTAGCCTCGTAATTCCTCTTTTCAAAAGCGGAGATGTCAACGATCCCTCCAATTATAGGACCATAATGATAAACCCCATGTTTGCAAAGCTATTTGGAAGCATGCCAGAAAATAGAATTAGCAAGTGGGTGGAAGAAAATGACAAGCATGCTAAAGGGAAAGAAGGTTTTAGACCTAAACATTCCATGGTGTACCATGGTATTGCTTTAAGGCACATCATTGAAAAAGTATGGGAGAAAAAAGAGGAAGCCTTTTGTTGCTTTGTCGATTTCAAAAAAACTTTTGACACGGTTCCCAGGGATAAGCTATGGCACATAATGGAGGAACTTGGGGTTCCTATACATCTTAGAGTAGTTGTTCACAGGCTATATGAGGAGGTCAAATTCAAAATCAAAACATCAGATAGTATCTTTGGGAGTTTCAGAAGTGATATCGGTGTCAAGCAAGGGTGGCCATTATTCCCTACCTTTTTTGGCTTATATATTGACAAACATGAAGAGTGGTTAAACTTAGAGGGAGGGGATGGTGTCCTCGTGGGAGAGTATGTGATTAGGATTCTTTTGTTTGTAGATGACCTTATTTTGATTCCTAAGTCTGCTCTTGGCTTGCAAGAGCACTTGATTTCCCCTAAGCACTTTTGTAGAATAGTTGGGATGCAAGTAAATACTAGCACGACTAAAGTGGTAGTTTTCTCTAGCAAAAGAAAACATAAACAACATAAGTTCTACTTTGAAGACAATACCCTTGAAGTAGTGGAAGATTACAAGTACCTCAGAATTGACTTCAACAAAAATTTGAGTCGGGAAAGTTCTAGGAAAAAAATAACTCTTGGAGGTTGGAAAGTGTCTTATGCTTTCCAAAATAGGTGTAGAGAGGCAGAGTTATGGGACTGGAAAACTATGCAAACCTTTTTGGGGATCTTAGTGATCCTGGTTGTTCTCTATGGTTGTGAAGTTTGGGCCAGCAGTACCTTTGAGTTACAGTGGAGGCAAATAGAAAAGATTCAAAAACACGTGATCACAAGCAAGTTCAAAATCAAGAGTTCAGTGCCATACAAGATCATGCTTAGCGAAATGGGGGTGGCTTCTATTGAAGCAATTGCTATGGTGAGACTCATAAGGTATCTAAAAGAGTTGAGAAAATGGAAGAAGGTAGATGGCCTAAGATTGTCTTCAATGACATATTGTGTAAAATAAAGAAGACTTGGATGCGGAAAAATATTAAATAGCTTAACAAGTGGGATATGTGCCTGAGCACGTGCCCTACGAATAGTAAAGACATAAAGGTTTTTGTTATCAATAAGTTCCACAAGCGAACTTGGGATAAAGAGCTAGGGAGAAAGAGAAAGTATTATATTGAAGATTTTAACCCTACCTACAATCAGCATCAAAAGGCGTACATAGGGGCCAATATACCTTGGAAAGCCAAAATTCTTATTGCTCAATTAATAACTAATTCCGATCAACTCCGTTGTTAGATCGCGCACCGAAAAGGCCGAAAGAAGCTTGGGCAGAAAGAGTGTGTATTTTTTGCAGTGTAGATAATGTGGAGACAGAAAACCATTTCATTTTAGAGTATGAAGCCTTTAAGGACAATAGGGACAGGTACACAAATGTCTTGACGGATAAATCTTGGGATGATTTGTTTAATGAGGGGACTCTGGAAAAATTGAGGGCACTCATCATCAAGTTGAACATAAAAAAGATTGAATTGCAAAAATCAGCGTGCCAGTTGGTTTGTCCCGTAGGCTATTCTTAGCCTCACAGTTAAAATATTTCCTTCCTTCCTTCCTTGTGTGTGGGTTGCATTCCTTGTGTGTGGGTTGCATTTGGTTGGACTTGCATACATGCCACGTACTTTGTCTCACCTATTGAGATAAGTCGGGATTTGACCCTTCCTTCCGTCATTTTATTTTATACCTCTTTTTCCTTTCCTTCAACCAATTCCCTACTTCCCTCGTTTAGTGGACCGGGCGTTTGCATTGTTGCTATTTTGGATTTGTAAGAAGAACCTTGTTCTTGAACTTCTGAACCTGATAATTGAATTTACCTTTTCGCTTATGAGATTGATGCACATATTCTGTTGCTAACATGAATTGGTTTAAGTTCAATTTACTGTTAAACACATATTCATGGAAGTTTATAAGGATTACACTGGCTTACCACCGATATGAGTATTATACGGCCTATATGCTACTAGTTATTTAACCGAATTGATTTTATTATAGTACTAAGATTTTTAAGCTATCAGAACTTTTTTATTTTGCAATCATCTATTCATAATGAATTTTACCTTAAGCATATACACAATTATAATGTTGAGTGAATTTAAAACAAAAGTTATACCTTTATTGAAGGCCATGTACTAAAATATATTAACTCATTTTTAAGGATTTTTATTTTTAGTTACTTTGTTTACAACCTCAACCACATGAATGATTGCACTTATAGGGATTTTTTAATTATTAATCCTATCTTGTCTCTTTTTAGTAAGAGAAGTTCTAATGGCACCTGGTTGGCTATTATAACTCATTAATTCTATAAACATGTATTATACAACCCTTTGTTTGCGCAGGTTTGTGTGTCTTACCCAGGTTTGATCTTGAGTATGAAGTCATCCTAATTTTGAGGAGTAGGATATAAGTAGTAACTAATTGGTTTTCGATACTTTCTTTAGGGTTTCGTTGTCTAGTTACATAAAGAAAATGAAATCATGCATAACTTGTGAACTTAATAGCTCCTTTTCACAAATAATTAAAGTTACATAGTCATAGTTGGGCAATATTTAACCTTTTCTTTTCAGTAGTCATTGCAACTTTAAAAGACGTTGATAATAATGTAAAAGTATATCAATACGCTGTAATAATGTAAATAGGAAAAGGGGGAAACATTAAAGGTATACAATTGTTGTTTTCTTTTTCTTTCAAGGTTGATGTTTTCTTTTTCTTTCCAGGTTGACCTTCTTTCCTAAATAAGGAAAGAAATTTAGACACATTTTCAGATTTACAACTTTTAAATTTTTTTTTTGTTAAAAAAAGGCTAATTTTATTTCATTGGGTGTGAACAAAATTACATTCTGTATATGCAGATCCAATGTGCATTGCTTTGATAAAATAGATTGTTTCCAAAACATATTGTCTTCATACCATAACTTTGTTTTATGGAGCTATTACAATATAGACCTATTACATCAAAATCTGTTGTAAAGGAGCAAAAAAGTCACTTGGCTTGTGAGCCTGATAATTTATGGAAAGATATAAACATCAAAACCAGAAGAGTTCTATAAACCAACTTATTAAGGACCAAAAAAGTAAAAAACTGTATTGTGAAACCAATCCATGATCACCGAGGAATGTAGATTTACAACTTTTATATAATTCATGTCTCTATAATAGCTAGTATGCTCCTACTTATACCATTTTGTTTTCTAAATCTATGAATCTATAATTTTGTATCGTCATTACTAATTAATGTTTCCCTTTTCTTTTCATTTTTTCGCAGGGTATCCTCCTTCTTCCTTAGACTGGTCTATAGGCATCATGTTGAGTTCTTTAGGATCCTTTCTCAAATTCTATGTTGTATAATGTTTTTTGGTTTAGGGGTTTTCCATTTTGTAGTAAGCCCTCCGGTTCTAGTTTTGGAACCATGGATCTGTAGGGACCTATCCAGGCCCTTAATTTCATACTAATACAATTTACATCATTTGCAAGCATTTTATGTTTTCATGTCTCCAATTCAATGTAATAAGGTTTCTCTTCTATTTAGTTTATTCACTTTTTGCATACTATTGTGCAGGTAGTATAAATTGATTAATCATTTGACAATTATAAACCAAATTAGATTCTTTATTTTCAATGGATATCTTTCATCATATATATAATGTTAAAACTCTTTTAAAATTGAAATAATGAATGTAGGAAAAATACATGTATATTAGTAGTTTATCCCTACTAGCTCCATGTAGGTAACTAGTTTTCCCCTACAGTAGGAAACTCAACCACTTACCAAATTTATCACCTATCTAGCTAGGAACAACCTCGTCGACTCTCTAGCTACAAGGAACCTGTATTCATTAGCTCTCTGTGCCCGAAATCCTAAAGAACAACAACAAACACATTTGCAACAACATTCTCCAACAGGTATTGAGATCCAACTACCTTCTAGTTCAGACTCTGATGCAGTAGAATCTTTCTCTCCATTCAAATTCCAAACTAAATGTTTGATCATGCCTAGAAGGGGTCTTAAGTTTTGAATTGATGGTATTTGAACCATCACATTGTAATTAAACCTATGTTTTATTTGATTCTATAGGATGACGAGTCAGTTGGGTGAGTCATTGGATTAAGTAATGAGTCATGAAAAAATCCCTCAATTAAGGGCAGCGATTCATAGGATAGATTTGATGGTTGAGTTAATTAAGCATGTTGTTGAGTGGATTAAGGATCTTAATGGTGCATGAATCTTGTTATGTATAAATGTGTAAGCCTACGAGGCAGATAATATAGAAGGCAGAGATACAGAGGATAGATAGAGATATATAGAGGTCAATAGGGTCTGTAAGAGTCAAGTAAGGCCGAACAAAGTTGTATCAGGCCTAGGAGATTAGAACATAGGTTTTGAAGACAAGTTTGAATGTACAATTTCATTGTGTGAATGGAAACAGCCTATTTTGGTGAAATCCCTGTGTAAATTCATCTTTGTTTCAATGTGTTATTTCAGGAAATGAATATTTGCTAAATCCATGTAAATGATTGAAATCTTGTGTATGAATTAGGATTTTTGAGAGGGAGGAAACAAAGATCGATTGATCGAGTCTCTAATCAATCGAAGGGGAAAGCTATATTAATATTAGCTTGTTGTTGTCCTTGACAACGTCTCCAATTTTGAACTTAGAAATTGTGTGGCAACAACTATACATGACCATCATTGCTCCAACATCTTGGATATTCCACCCTTTTCGTCGCAACAACATGAGCTTCCTTAGAAACTCTTATACAACCAAGGCTTCTAAACACTTACTGTGCAACCAATAATCTTTGTATTTCAGCCTACTTCCATTCGATGTACACCCCATGAGTGTATCGATTGGGTAGCCATTTGAACCATAGCGTCTCCTCACAAGACGAGCTTTGTCATTCCGAAACCATTTTTCCTTATCTCTTTTCAGCATCCTCAAGCCAATTGTGTTTTCTACAAGACTCCCATCCTCGTCTTTCATTTGGTTATTTTTTGTCTTAAAGTGCCAAGGCACCTACGGTCTCGTTACTCTCACCACTAACATCAATCCCATGTGTCACTTCCTAAAGTTAAGTGAATTAGCGGGTGGTTCCATTGTCCACTGCCACCAAAATCACCTTTTCACAAGTACCTTACAATGATACCAATTTCTATGTTGTTGCATCCAAGATTCTCCAACCGATCCTGTGTTGGTTTGGATTCTGCAATCCCGAGCAAAAAAGTGATCACATCCATTTCAAATCTTTGGTCATAGTTGTGTGCCTTCGTCAACAACATGTCTTCCATTTTCGTTTGTTGGAGTCTCCTCCTAGCCCTCTTCTTAGCATATTTACTTGTCCCTTTGAATGAAACACTTTCCTTTCCTCCTCAAGCGTCTCTGTGTTGTGAACCTTCCAAAATTGCCAACGTTCCTTGTCTTTCTAGTGCTTAAAGTGTGCTCAAGGTTGCCTCATCTTCCTTGGATTTTTCTTCATCCTCTATCGTATACTTTTGTTCACATTCTAAGTGTGTCATGACTACCTCCACTTCCTATTTGGAGACAACTACGATTCCGGGATTCCTATGGAATACACAAAAAATGCCACAATATCTGTTGCATCACGTGACAAACTATCTTCGTTGATGTTTCCTTGTAAAATATGTTGTTCATCCTCCTTGTTAAGACTTCTCTTAACTAAAATGCCATCATATTGGTCGCTTGATGACATCTTCAATGTGCTTCTCTTGATGACTGTTGCAGTTGTTGTTGGTGTCAGAACCAATGTTTCCCCATGCTACTACAAAGTATCCTCCATCTCACACAATGACTCAGCATCTTGCTAGATTGAGTTCACTCATTTTTCCAACAATGTTAACCTCCTTACTAAAGGATGACCAACTCCCATAGCTACGTTTGGGTTCTCCTTAAATGAAATGTGGTTTTGCACCATGATACGTTGAAGTGATCCTTTATACATGCCTTTTTCTTCGGTCATCTGCACCGAAGACACCCTTAGTATCTATCGCATATTCCCTCATTGCTTCATGGGAATTCTCCATGATCCAATGTCGTTCAAGAAAACCAATCAACTTGCATGCAGAATAGACACGACCTCAACGAAACGAAGAAATTCCCATCCCAAGATCAATGGATGATCATCCAATGGAATAAATTTCAACTCCAAGTTTCCATGCCACCTTCCAATCTGAATAGGTGTTGCACTTATCCTTCTTCTCACCGACTTCACCTCCAATTTCAATTCCTTGAACTTCATTTGGATGAATTCTAGTGTGTTGTGTAAGGACATTATAGTCCGGATCCTCACCAAACTATGAGTAAAACCCGTTTCTATCAATGTGAAAAATTTCAAGGCACT
The DNA here is from genome assembly GCA_001517045.1 of Pseudotsuga menziesii. Classification (NCBI taxonomy): domain Eukaryota; kingdom Viridiplantae; phylum Streptophyta; class Pinopsida; order Pinales; family Pinaceae; genus Pseudotsuga; species Pseudotsuga menziesii. Next base: position 362,990 of record LPNX010446874.1, on the reverse strand, counting down.
CACCATCGCTTCCACAAAATATAGGCCTTCCTGTAGACCAGCGTCCCCACTTTCTGTCGTTTCACTAAGAAAGGCTTCCACTACCTTCAATTGTTTCTGAAATATCATCTAAATGATGCGGTGCTTGCAACAACCTCATTGCTGCTAAACATGTTGTTGAAACCCTCAAAGCTACCTTCACCTGACAATTCTTTGCATAATGGTCGCCGTCGCATATGTAGCAATCAACTTTCTCTTCCATCACTTTTGGTTGCATTTGGATTGACTCTCCTTGAGCACCTTTTAGCTTCTCTTTCCCCTTTTCCTTTCTTTTCAACCATCTGACTTGAAGGATCTTGCAACTATACTTCTTCTTGTCTAACCTTCTCTTGGAACAGTCTACCCAAGACTTGTCCCATTTCTCGCATGCACCTTGTTGTTTCCACCAATGCATCTGATAATTGTTCACAACATGTCCCAACCTTCTCCATTAGTCTTGGATTCATTCAAAACAATTCCATGTGATCCTCCAATGAACTCCTCCAAGAGTGCTTCTAGAATGCGCTTTCTCCCAAGCACACTATGAGTGCTCCACTTGGATGCTCTTCCTTTATCGAGCGCACCTTCCACGAACTCATTTTTTCAATGCGCTCTGCCAAGAGTGCACCTTTGTTGTTGCAGGTGTTCAAATTCCCAGGAGTGCTATTGAATTAGCACATTTCAAGCACTCCTCCAAGGACACATGACTACAGAGGTTTCTCACCTAGGCGCTCCTCTGAGCGCACTTTCCTAAACGCTCTATTTGTTGTCGGACGCTCTCCTGTTCTGCTGCTACTAACGCGCTAAGTATGAGCGCTCCCTATGAGCACTACTTGTCGATGCTCCTCTATTTTATGAAGTGTTTCTACCAAAGTACTATGTGTAAGTGCTCTTCCAGAAACTCGAACGCTCTTCCAGACACTCGAACTATCAACACCCTACTGTAGCTTGTGCTCTACCAGCATGCTAAGCTTGAGCACTCACCAACATATGCTCCTTTCTTCCAAGTGCACTTCCTGCAAACTCTCATCTCACGCTGTCTGAGCGCACCTATGGAGTGCATGCTCCATTACCACACCCTATGCATCTCTTTGTCGATGAACACCTCTGCGGATGCTTTTTGCAGGAACTCCTCGTCAGCGCTCTATCTGTCGACGCATAGCAATGACTATTATAGTGTTTTTCTACCAATGCATTGTACTAGCGTACTCGATCCTGAGCATTCTATAAGTGATATGAAACACTAATGCACACTTATTTGTAAATGCTACTGTGTGCACTCCTCCTTGACATCACTCTAAGGGAACTCTCCTTTGAGCATACTATCATCTCTTTCCTGGAGCGTTCTGTACGGTGATGTGGCAGTCACCTAGAGCGTCTCTTGAGTGCTCTACTGGGTGCTCTTGGGAGTGCTTCTTCCAATGGAAGCTCTCTTTGTTGAACCTTTGAATTTTCTTTGCAGTGGAAGTGTTCAAACTAGACGACCTCCAAGAGCCAGCTATTAGCTCTTTGTTCACCTTGGCGTCAACTTCCCAAATGGCTGGTGAAATGAACCTTAGTGAACCTTGCTAAGTAGAGCATGTTTTCTTCTCTGATACCACCTACCATAGCCACAATCAAATGCATTTCATGGACACGCTTTAACCATGGTGTGCATCACTACCCAATATGCCTCCCATCGACTTGGTTGCTCAAGAGATTCTTTGCCGATTACACCCAACCTGCTCAGAATCTTATCAATCATTTGTTTTTTAAGTTAACAAGATTTAGACTTGGCCAATTGCATTCATCAAGTAAACATAAATAAGAGACAAGTATAATGGTGGGGTTTCCAAACCGACCAACCCCATTAACTTTGTTTTAAGAAACCAACTGTTACATCAATGGAGTGTGAGGACCCTGCAGCAAACAAGTAATCAAAATACACGATATAGCAGCAGAACTCAAAATCACTTTTATATTAATCACAAGCCACTTCGAGGGGGCAACCTCCTTTGAGCAAGCTCAATACAAAATAACTTCACCGTGCCTTCCTTGGCCTCAACACACACTTATATACCAAAATAGGCACCAATAATATGGGTCAAAACCATGGGCCAATATAAACTATGGGCGCCAATACTATGGGTCAAAACCATGGGCCAATATAAACTATGGATCAACAAATACTACAGGCGACTTACAAAGCATATGCGCCTCACAACAATAACACAAACTATGGATCAACAATTACTATGGGATGACTTAGAAAGCGTATGCGTCCAACAACAATATACTAACATAGTAAAGAGAGGGATTGACCTGGGTTCCTAACATCCCCTCCCCCCTAGAAAAAGCTTTGTCCTCAAAGCTTTAGATGTGGAAATTGTCACTGTATCTGGAGGAGTGGTTCCCACATAGCATCCTTGGGATGCATTCTGTGCCATTGAATTAAGACCTTTGTGATAGAGCAAGAGTGAAGCTGATTAGTGCGCTTATTGAGGACAGCCTCCAGATCCAAAAAGATGGATCCTTCATTATCCAATTCTAGTAAAATAGTTTGGCCTTTGATGTTGGTGCCAAGAACTTTCTTCAGACAAGAGACATGAAATACTGGATGAATGCGGGAAGAAAGCGGAAATTCCAATTTAGAAGCAACAGACCCAATCATCTGAAGAATCCTATATGGCCCATAGAACTTTGGGGCGAGCTGATGATGCCCTTTGAGTTTTAGTGAGGATTTCTTGTAAGGCTGGAGACGAAGAAAAACCATATCACCGGCTTCAAAAGTGCGCTCAGAACGGTGCTGATCAGCTTGTTGCTTCATGCGATTGCCTGCCATGTGAAGGTTTTCGCACAAAATGCAAAGGACCGCGTCAACTTCCTGAAGTGGAGAATTGCTGGGGGTGTAAGGAAGAAGAACTGGTGGTGCCTGAACATAAACTACTTTGTATGGAGTCATTTTAGAGGCAGTACGGTAAGAGGTATTGTACCACCATTCAGCGAGAGGGAGCCACTTTGCCCACTGATGTTGTTGCTCAGAGGAGAAGCAACAAAGATAAGGTTCCAAGCATTTATTGATAATTTCAGTCTGACCATCCATTTGGGGGTGATAACCTGAACGCATATTCAGTTTGGTGCCAGTGTGGTGAAAGAGTTCTATCCAAAAATGACTGGTGAAAGTCGCATCATGATCCGAGACAATGGAAGAAGGCATTCCATGAAGACGAAATATCTGGTCCAGGAAAATTTGAGCAATGGAAGAGGCTATATAGGGATGGCTGAGAGCAAAAAAATGATGATATTTGGAGAGGCGAGGAACCACAACCAAAATCACAGTCTTCCCTCCAGATTTAGGGAGCCCGTCAATGAAATCCATAGAAATATCTGTCCATATCTGGGGAGGTATGGGCAAGGCCTCGAGCAATCCCGGAAGGGGTGTTGTTTCAACCTTATTGCACTAGCAGGTATCACCTTCAACCACCATCTGTTGAATTGTCGTTGTCATGCCCTACCAAAAGAAGTTGTGTCGTGCTCGTTCATACGTTTTGAGAAAACCAGAGTGCTCCGCTGACATAGAAGCATGGAGTTGATAGAAGATAGCTTATTGAAGAGCTGTGTTCTGGGGAAGCACCATATGACCCTTGTATCGCAGTGAAGCACCATCCCAAGAGTAATGTGGAACAGCAGAAGGGTTGTTGGCCAAGCATTGGATGATGTGAGATAATGAAGAGTCATTGACATAACCCTGCTGAACCGATTGCAACCAATTTGGAACAGGCATAAAAATAGCGGAAAGAGAACCTTGGTCATCAAATGTGCGAGAAAGGGCATCCATCACAAGATGGTCCTTACCCTTCTTATAAGTGATCTCATAGTCATAACCCATGAGGTTGCTAACCCATTTATGTTGTGCTAGGGAGGATACACGCTGTTCTAGGAAATATTTCAGACTCTGGTGATCAGTCTGGATGCAGAAATGAGTCCCTGAGAGGTAGGGTCGCCACTTTTGTACTGCATGCAAAATGGCCATCATTTCCTTCTCATATGTAGAGGCAGCTAAATTCTTACCAGAAAGGGCTTCGTGGGTGAACGCAATGGGGTGTTCATCTTGAAGGAGAACAGCACCAAGTCCATTGTCGCAAGCATCACTCTCAATAGTGAAGGGCTTGGAAAAATCGGGCATAGCTAGAACGGGTGTATACACATAGCTTGTTGCAGCTTGTCAAATGCACGCTCAGTAATATGTGTCCATGTAAAAGCATCATTTTTCAACAGCGCAGTTAATGGAGCTACAAGCTTCCCATAATCCTTGACAAGCTTGTGGTAGTAGCCAGTCAACCCCAAAAAACCACGAAGGCTCTGGAGTGTCTTAGGAGGTGGCCAATTGTTCATGGCAGCGATTTTGGCAGGATCCACACGAACCCCTTGTGCTGAGAGAATGTGCCTCAGATACTCAACTTCCTTTTGGCCAAAAACACATTTAGAATTTTTGGCATGGAGATGATGATCAGAGAAAATTTGCATTACAAGAGCCATATGCTGGAGATGTTCAGCCCATGTTTTACTGTAGATGAGGATATCATCAAAAAATACCAGAATGAATTTCCACAAATAGGGCCTGATGTTGGGAGGAATGCTACCAGGGAGGAGCTGAATACGATGGTCCTCTGGTCGTGAAGGTGGAAGTCCCACTGGTTCAGCAAAAACACCTGTATAGCGATCCAGAATTTGTTGGAGATCCAAAGAAGTAGTGGGGGCCGCTGAAGGTTGCATTTGAAGGGAATGGAGCTGAGCAATGACACCATGGGAACTCTTCTTAAGGAGTTTTTCCAGGCGATGTGAACTGATGATGCTGAGAGACCCTGGTTGTAATCCCTTCAATGTGTGTTTGTGTCCATCAGGGGAGAACTACATCCAAATTTTAGCAAAATCCCATAATATGGGGCCAAGTGTGCGCATCCATTGAGCGCCCAAAATCACATCACATCTTCCTAAGGTCAAGGGAAACATGTCAGAGTGGAGGTTATAATCTCCCATAGAGATACACACATTACGACACTTCCCTTTGTAAGGTAAGGTGCCCCCATTGGCAATCATGACTTCAAAGTTGGAGCAAGGATGGATAAAACAATCAGCTTGTTTGGCGATCCGAGGGTCAATGAAATTATGAGTGCTGCCAGAATCAATGAGTATTGTAAGAGGAAGCTTCTTGAAGTAACCGCATACCCACATTGTTTGGGGGGCAGTGACTCCAGCTAAAGCATGGAGGGATATATCGGGTTGGTCATTCTGAGATGGAGGGTCAGTAGGCGTCTCTTGAGTGTCAACCGGAGCATCCATTACATCGGCAACTTCTTCACCGATTTCAGAGGCAGGTGGAGAATCCACATCCAAGAGATAGATCTTTTGTTGAACACATCGATGTCCCTGACTGAATTTCGCATCACAATTATAACAAAGCCCTTTTTCTCTGCGTGCCTGCATCTCTGTTTCAGACAAATGCTTGATTGGAGGTGAGCGAGGAGTGGGCGGAATGGGAGGTCGTTGAGAACCCAGATTTCGAAAGGGAACAAAAGAGGATTTGGAGTGCTGTTGGGATTCCATCTTGTCTTCTACCAACTTAGCCAACCCCAGGGCTTCCATCATTGTGTTGGGACTGAACATTTTTACCTCAGAGCGAATTGTATCCTTTAGACCACTGATAAAACAACTCCGGTAGAAGTCATCAGGTAATCATGCAGTGTGATTAGCTAGTTTCTCAAATTCAGTTTGATACTCTTTCACAGTGCAAGTTTGGTGAAGTTTAGTGAGAGCTCCTGTGAAGTCATCGAAAGCACTCGGACCAAATCGGTGCAAAAGGAGCTGGCAAAAAGCAGGCCATTTTGGCTCTTCATGAGCCTTGATGTACCAACGATACCATTGAATAGCTTCCTGTTCCAAATGAAAGGAGGCAAGTGGAACTTGGTGGACATCAAAAGTATTATGAAGGCTGAAATACTGTTCTGCACAATAGATCCATCCAGTCGGATCAGTACCATTGAAGCGCAGAAAATCTAGCTTCAAACCGCGAAAATTGTTGGAAGAAGAGAACCCATTGGTTGATGAAGACTCAAACTGTCGTCTGGTGTTCATAGCTAAATGCTCAAGATGGAGACCGAGAAATTTTTCATCCAGTTCCTGGAGTTTGGCTTGGATGGCTGCAAGTGCTTCCTCCATGATTTTTTCTCCTATGCGAGTGACAACCATAAGTAGGAGATTTTTTAGGAAGGGATCTGCAATGGTGCGAAACTGACCGACAACAGCTCTGGACAGAGGAAATCTGCAATTGTGCAACTGAAAATAGATATGGACCCCAGGTATGTGCGGCTTCCTATCAGTTCAAGGGATTCACTCAGCCACCAAATGATGTCTGACGTCTTGCGTATTGGGGCAGTACCCCTCACTCCATAGCTCAAGTAAAACTGATAACCGCTTGGCCACAAACGACAGCTCTTGGTTTACCTCACGGGTGGGAACTAGTCAATCAAGTAGGGGTCGTTGCCCTTTTCGCTGGCAGGTCCTTTCAATGGGCCAGCTACTTCAGGATTCCTATGGTACTCCTCACAATTATTTTCAGGGCTTATTCCCAAGTACTTCCCACAGTTAAGCGGAGAGGGATTATTCCCAGATCCAAACCTGCAACAGAAAAAAAAAAAAAATTGGGCAGAAATTCCACCCAATGTTAAAAAACCGGATCTATATTGCTCAGAATCGCTATTATAGAATGTTTCCGGAAATGGAACAACCACTCTGCTTCTACCCCTGCAATCAGAATAGAAATCTGAGCACTCGCTCAGAATATTTTCTCGCCGCAAATTTCGCGGCCGTCACCGAAATTCTAAAAAATTGCGGATTTTAAATCCGCGATATCTCCACTTTTAGAACTCCAAATGAGATGATTTTTTTTTGAAACTGTGTATTTTTGAAAGAGGAATTCAGATATGCAATCTATTTCTTCTGTTTTTGTGCAGAAAGTTTTAGAAATTGATCTGAAAGTCGCCGCCCAAAAAAAAAAAATTCCCACTTGTGCCAAGGAAAGTGCTCTGATACCAGATGTGAGGACCCTGCAGCAAACAAGTAATCAAAATACACGATATAGCAGCAGAACTCAAAATCACTTTTATATTAATCACAGGCCACTTCGAGGAGGCAACCTCTTTTGAGCAAGCTCAATACAGAATAACTTCACTGTGCCTTCCTTGGCCTCAACACACACTTATATACCAAAATAGGCGCCAATACTATGGGTCAAAACCATGGGCCAATATAAACTATGGGCACCAATACTATGGGTCAAAACCATGGGCCAATATAAACTATGGATCAACAAATACTACAGGCGGCTTACAAAGCATATGCGCCTCACAACAATAACACAAACTATGGATCAACAATTACTATGGGACGACTTACAAAGCATATGCGTCCAACAACAATATACTAACATAGTAAAGAGAGGGATTAACATGGGTTCCTAACATGGAGGTTCTAGAAACCAGTGACTCTCCTAGTGTGCACCCAACCAGCTAACACACGTTCATTTACAAATTGAAATAAGAATGATTTGATTGCTCTCGAGCATCCAACTCTGTCAACTAATCTAACCCCTATAGCCTGGGTCAACTATTTCTTAGCTATTGCTAACTCGTCTTGAGTGCTAGCTTTCCAAGCCACACTCTGCCACAACCTTGTTGCATTTACGAGTGAATATGACTAGCGAACTGTGTCTGTGACTTGAGCTCAAATTCTTCCCTAGCTCATATTCCCCAATCAACTGTCACTTGGTTTCCTATTCAAGTGTTCCTTCTTCCATCCTTTGCATCACCTTATAATATGGTGCTTCTTGAGAGAGTGTGTGCTTCCTAGGAGGGTGCATCCTTAGCTTGGTGTGCAAGCCAACTATTGGGACATCTACCATCGAGGAACCTTGCATGAGAATCTGCCCTTAATATGTATGAGATTTTGTGAGGTAGATTGGGGTGGTTGGTACTGACCTGATCTAACTTCCTACTTTTATGAGCATTAATAAGTAAGTGACGAAGATCTCCTTCTTCTGCGTGTCCACATATCTTCACAAGCGTGCACATGCCTTCATTCATTGGTCATTGTACATCTCATTGATCGAGCATCATCTCAGGTGCTCATCACCTAGCCGAACTTCCACAAGCGCACTAAATGGGCTAAGGCTGTCATCACATACATGCATTGAGCGCACTCCATGTGGACACTTGATCTAAATATCTTAGTTGTTAGGTGCTTCCACTACATGCATGCCTAGGAAACCAATGTGGTGCTAGGAGAAACTCGAGTGGATTGTTATACCTAAATCCTATCACCATCATGTGATTAGACCCTTAACTTCCATGTTTTCCCTTAATCCCAACACTTGGAGTGGAAACTTGTTATGTTTGTCAATTCTACTTGAAAAAACCTAGCACCACACTTTCCCTATGGCTGATGAGTAGTACCTTTCTCAGCACTGCCTATATTCTGTTTTAGAGAAACAGTGCCACCGCCTATGGTCTTTGGACTAAAAGCAGTTCTCATCTAAACCACTCTTTCATAAGGGAAGAAAAGTGGTACCCTGGGTAAAATGGGAAAAAAGAGAAGCTTCTCGAGGCTTCTAGATCTTAAGCCTCATGTCCTCCCTTATCCCTATCATTATGGGTTAGTTGAGCTTGAGATCCCCCATGGTAGGATCTTAGAGCCACCTCACCCACAATTCTCTCAACTATTCCTATCCATTGAGCCTTATAAATACAATCTCATATCCAGAGTTGAGGGGGAGAACTATAGAGGTATTGTTATGATGTTGGATTGACTACCTAGTCCAAATCATTGGAGAGCATAGACAGCAAAGTTGGAGCTTATGCAGATGAAGTGTTTGTCTCATGGAGGGGCTTGTCGACACTAAGGAAATGGTTGTAAGATTCTCCATACATTCTTAATGCAAAGCTGATTTTCGTCCCACATTACTGTTGTTTTGATTTCACTTGTATATGTTATTAGATTCCTTAGTCACTAGCATGGATAAGTAGATGATTTTTTGGTAGCTTTGATGTGCTTGTATGTTTGATATGTTTGCAGGTACATAGGTTCATAATCGAATCAATATTCCATGTGTCTACAACATTCAGGGAAGGTCTTCATCATTTGTCGTTCACTCACTTGTTTTGGATCTGAACCATTCAGACCAGAGGAACAACTTTTGTCTGTAGAAAGTGCAATATTCTTGATAAAAAATATGGCGACTCCACTGGGGAACAATGCAAAGCTCAATTGATCTAATCTTCCTCAGTTCTTGAACTCCTGTCCGAATCTAGGCTCCATCTCCAACTTTGTTCACTCAAATCTGCCATCTGACTTAGTGAATTTTGTCTTGAAACTTTCAGATCTATTTAGATATGAACTATTTCAACTTTATATGCACTTTTTTACTATCAACCCATCAATTGTTTCCTTGATCTGATCAATTTCTAACTTGATTTTTCATTATCCTTGTGTTTTGGATCTATTTAGGGAATCACACATGTGCTATTGGAAACAAGTGGTGCCACCACCTGAACTTTGTTAGCCATAAGTGGTGCCACTGCCTGAGTCCCATTTTCTAGAAGCAATGCTCATCTAGAACCGCTCTGTTAAGACCCCTCCAGCATGGTGCCAGGTAGGCCTTGTTCCATAACTAGTTTTTCATCATTTTTTGCAAGAATTTGAGTTTGTTTTCTTTCATCCCTGCACTGTTAGGCTTGTGTGTTAGAATCTGAATTCTCATGGTTGGATATTCTATGGTAAAAGATTGGTTTGATTGAAGAATTCAAAAGCTAGACTAGGCTTGTTGATTATTCATTTCCTTTCATGCTTGTTGGTTGTGATTGTGAAAGGAATTTTTTGAAAGCTTAGGTTTCAGTGAGCTCTCTTTTCATTTCTTTTATAAGGACTGAAATAAAAACCATTTGATTAGCATCTTGATTTCATTTTTTGTTTCCATAGAGGACTTCTTTTGCTTGTTAAAAAGAAATTTTTTTGACTGAGATTAGGTCATTGTCATTATTGAGCATAAGGCATTGGATCTCTGATTAGGCTCACAATATTTCAGGTTCTCTATGTTCTTTTGTCTCTTTTGCATTAGTACTATCTCACCAAAAGATAAAAGAAATTAGTGTAGTTTTAAGTTAGATATATCTATGTTTTAAGAAAAATCAAAAAATAGAGTGCATATGCATGTAGACTACTTCTTGTTTTTCTTTTAGGAAAATAGACTCTTCCCCTTCTGATTGCTTTCAGAAAAGGAAAATGAGTTTGGAATGTGTTTCTTTTCTTTGATTTTAATTTGTTAAAAATAGTTGTTTGGGAATTTTTGTTTCTAAAGTGAAAAGAAAATACTCTCTTTCCCTCCCGTAGGTAGGCATATCATGGATGGTAAAGTGAAATATTTGTGTCTACATTCTGCATGGTTTTACTTTTTCTATCAAAATTCCATGCATTCACCTAACCGTCCACTTTAAAATAAATGGTATTTATAGGTTAAAATTTACATAGCAATTTGAGTGATAAGCTAGAGACGTGTTCACGCGTTGCTAAGCGTAGGATCTATCGTTACTCATCCGCATTACATCCTGGGAATCGCAAGGTTCTTCCACGTACCATCAGTATATTGAATGACCCTTCATGTACCCTTGAGGTATATAGAAATGTAATTCATGTAATCGATTGTATATAGGAAGGCCCCTTGTGAACAGTTATGCATTAGACAACACTAGTACCGATTTGAGCTCCCATGTACCTTGCGTATATCGGGAGACCCCACTAGGATACCTTATCTATCTAAAAAAATCCCTTTGGCCATCTTGCTTGGAGCCATACAACTAAAAAAACATTCGGGGAGATTACTACACGTGTACCCTTGAGGTATATCATGAGTGGCACTTTCTTGAGAATCTTGGTGAGAGACCAGACTATCTGAACTCCTCTTGTCATTTAAGTTTTGTTGTTTGGCCTATAGCTTGAGTAGGGAAATTTTTGATGTGTTTTCTATTTTTGAGACCCTAGGTTAAATAGGAGTTGTACAAACTGACTGAGCTAAGATAGTCCAGAAGAGTACGGGGCTTTCCACCTGATTTTATTCATGTTTCAAGAGAAAATACTATGGAAGCTATTGACCAAGGACCTGCTACCAAATCCCAAGTGGGAGACAATATGGTTGTAGAAAGTGGAGGTCCATATCCTTCACACTCGTCTCCCTTGGTCCAACATCCTTCTCGAGGTAATACCCTTAATTTCGAGAGATATTGACCCAAACTCTTTTTATTGAAACCCCCTCCCAATACTTAAAACCTCCTCCCCACCCATTTTTATACCTCAATCCTTATAAACCACCCTACCCACCCCCACCTTAAACCCCTCATCTACCCAATACCTGTAATATATTGGTTCCATTTTTTATAATTTTAAAACCCACAATATGAACTAACGTGATAGGATATTCATCAACAAGTGAAGCCCTCGTGGGTCTAAGGAGTCTGCAGAGGGATAGGGGAAGTCCATACAAGTGTGATTCTTTTGGTGTGGTAAAATCAGCTATAACATAGATTTCTTATTATTTTACGACATTTGAATGGAGGATGAACATACAAACTAAGCAAAACAAACCACATAGGAAATAGACAAGTATTGCTTAGGAATTTACAATATATTCATCATAATAATATTCAGTGTACAATAGATTACAAATGGGTAGAATTTGAATGCATGAGAAGTGAATTCGAATTCTCCAAGTGGATAAGACTGTATCTAACTGAATCTCTAACTCAAGGTATCCCAATCAACTCAATGCAACTGAGTGTGGTAGGTGAACAAAAGTGCTCCTCCACATACATGCATGCATTATCCATGCAAAGCATGCACTAGCTAACTGATAGTGAGTCATTTGAAGGTAACTGAAGGCTAACTATGGCTAAATAGTGCTAACTAGCTCTAACTCCAACTAATTGAAGTAGGTTAGTGACAGGACTCCCAGTGGCTCCTAAAATGTAGAGATTGGTCTAGGAGGCACCCTCACTGATGCATCCACATGCAATAAGTGGCAGTTAACCTCTATCATTGTGGCAGTTAGTACTATCTCACCAAAAGATAAAAAAAATAGTGTAGTTTTAAGTTAGTTCTATCTATGTTTTAAGAAAAATAAAAAAATAAAGTGCATATGCATGCAGACTACTTCTTGTTTTTATTTTAGTAAAAGAGAGTCTTCCCCTTCTGATTGCTTTTAGAAAAGGAAAATGAGTTTGGAATGTGTTGCTTGTATTTGATTTTGATTTGTTAAAAATAGTTGTTTCGGAATTTTTGTTTCTAAAGTGAAAAGAAAATACTCTCTTTCCCTCTCGTAGGTAGGCATACCACGGACGGTAAAGTGAAATATTTGCATCTACATTCTGCATGGTTTTACTTTTTCTATCAAAATTCTGTGCATTCACCTAACCGTCCACTTTAAAATTATTGGTAGTTATAGGTTAAAATTTACATAGCAATTTGAGTGATAGGCTAGAGACGTGTTCGAGCATTGTTAAGTGTAGGATCTGTCGTTACTCGTCCGCATTACATCCCGTGACTCGCGTGGTTCTTCCACGTACCGTTAGTATATTGAATGACCTTTGACGTACACTCGAGGTATATAGAAAGGTACTTCATGTACTTGATTGTATATAGGAAGGCCCCTTGTGAATAGTTATGCATTAGATAGCACTAGTAATGATTTGAGCTCCCATGTACCTTGCATATATCAGGAGACCCCACTAGGATACCTTATCTATTTGAGAAAATCCCTTTGGCTGTGTTGCTTGGATCCATACACTAAAAACAACATTAAGGGAGATTAATATGCACGTACCCTTGAGGTATATCATGAGTGGCACTTTCTTAACAATCCTGGTGAGAGACCCGACTATCTGAACTCCTCCTGTCATTTAAGTTTGCTTGTTTGGCCTATAGATTGATTAGGGAAATTTTTTGTGTGTTTTCTAGTTTTGAGACCCTATGTTAGATAGGAGCTATACAAAGTAGCTGAGCTAAGACAGTCTAGAAGAGTACAGGGCTTGCCACCTGATTTTATTCTTGTTTCAGGAGATAATTCTATGGAAGCTATCGACCAAGGATCTGCTACCAACTCCCGTGTGGGAGAGAATATGGTTCCAAAAAGCAGAGGTCCATATCCTTCACACTCGTATCCCTTGGCCCAATAACCTTCTTGGGATAATAATTCATTCCATTCTCCCAAAGAAGGTCATGTTGATGATACTACCTGTCTAGATTATGGTCCCACTGCTCCATTTTGGGACACCTCTATAGGATAAGCCATTGCCTCATTTGGCACTCGTTTAAAATTTTTTGAAGAAGTTTCACCAAATGAATAAGAACGTAGGCAATACCAGGTAGCTATTCTTCATGCACAAGAAATTGAAAAGAAAATAGATAACATATTCGGTACACCACCATCACATTCCGCAATTGTTCCTATGGGATACCGTTCAGTTGCCGATTCTATGAGACCCATTGAACCGATTCTAGACCGCACAGTGACTCCACATAATCCAAGTCAAAATTCCAACCCGATCACCTCCCATATTATATTTTTTCCCAATCCTCCCAGGTCTTCCACACGTGGGGCTCAACATTCAATTCTTGTTTCATCATTACCTTCTAATGTCGGGGGGCAACCCCTGGCCTGACCTATGTTATCTGTCATCGAAATTGTACCTAGTCAGGGACAGACCTCTAGTATAGAGAAATCTACAATTTATGTCCCTCCTACCCACACAAATGTGGTTAAACCCCCATCCAGTTTAGGTTAGCCCTTTGGGGCACAACCTATAACCAATAAATCCTCTTGGGGGTATGGTTACACAACAAATCAAGTACCTGTAGGAAACATTAATTATCCATCCAACCCTACAGGAATGCCTTATGCTAGAATTCCATATCCTAGTAATACTTTCACACCATGGGGGCAACCTAACTGGTCCTGGTGGTTCCAATGGCTCTGGAGGTTTACCTCCCAAGGGTCTTAGAAGTTCTGGTGGTCCTCCTCCTAGTGGTCCTGGTGATCCCAATGGTCCTCGTGATCTCGAAGGATCTGGTGGTCCTCCTCCCGGAGGCCCTGTTGGTCCTGCTCTCAGAGGCCCCGACAGTCCTCTTCTCGGAGGCCCCGATAGTACTAATGGTCATGATCCTAGAAATCAACCCCATGCAGGTGGATCTTCCTATAGTTCTTCATTACACCGACCTGTTTATCAGTCCACTTACGATCCTAGTGGTACTTATATGCCATATCAATATTACCAGTATGTGAAACCTAATCTTCAATTACCTTTCCTAGCAATGTTGGACTTAACTGATTTGTCCAAGTTGATTAATGACCCCATTCAACATAACCCCTCGTGGCCTCTCATTCCGGTAAAGTTACCATTGGACATTCCAAAGTTTGATGGGAAGCATCGAGACGATCCAAAAAACCATGTCATGACATTCCATTTTTGGTGTTCTTCAAACTCCCTTATGGATGATTTAGTTCGTTTAAGACTTTTACAGTGAACTTTGACCGGTACAGCCATGAAATGGTACATTGAACTTCTACAACATTCATTTGTGGATTTTGGCTCATTGGCAACTATATTTCTTATGCACTTTCAGCTTCCTATCTTTTATGAAATAGGCACTGATCTCTTAAATTTTATGTGACAGAACACCTCCACCCACATATCCGATCATATCCATGAGTGGAGAAGGTGGAGAAGACTTGTTAAGGCTCCTATCCCAAATCAGTTATTAGCTAATTGGTTTACTAAATATTTGTTGCCTCCAATTGCCGAAGATGTGTCTATTAGTGGTGTCTTTACTGAAGAGCAAGCCATTAGTCGAGCCAAATATCTGGACTTGGTCAATTCCGAGTTCGAAACTTTGTATGATTTGATCCCTCAAGCTCCTCACCCA
This sequence comes from Pseudotsuga menziesii, assembly GCA_001517045.1. Taxonomy (NCBI): domain Eukaryota; kingdom Viridiplantae; phylum Streptophyta; class Pinopsida; order Pinales; family Pinaceae; genus Pseudotsuga; species Pseudotsuga menziesii. The sequence continues at coordinate 347,969 of LPNX010446874.1, read as the reverse complement.
AGCATTGATCCTGCAAAACCACCAGCAGAAGTCCCTATTTATGGGATTGTTGGTTCAATCTTGTCCTCATTAATAACAAAAACTGCCAAGCAACCCTAGACTACCATGCCCACTCCTTCGACTCCCAAGGTTTCCGTCGAGGTCAATTCTATTCAGAGTATTCAAATGCCCATCAACAATAAAAAGAAAGGTAAAGCTAAAAACAAAAAACCTGGAAACCAATAGGAGAATTCAAAACCAACCACCAATGATAATGATAAAGGGAAAAGAAAAGAAAAATATCCATGTCTTCTATGTGGAGGTGACCATTTCACAAAAGAGTGTTCTGATCAAGACGAAATCACCTAGTTTTTGAAAGCTAATCCCGCACCCATAGTTCTCACGGATCCTTTTCCCTCTCAACAACAACTGATAGACCACATGTCTAATCAGGGAAACTCTAGTTCTTCAGAGGAAATTCGCATGATGTACTCAGATAGTATTAGTTTGCAAACTTGAAGTCAAAGTTACAACAAACCCGCAAACAAGAAAGAACACAATTCTTTTTCAGAAAAAATATCCCTCTATTGGTTTTCCCGAATCCTCGTCTGTTGTCCCCCTAACCATCGAGAAGCCTACTCTCGACATGGTTTTGCGTCCACCCAAGAGTATTCTTAGGAATGTTGTTTTTAACCCTAATTCCTGAGCTGCTCAATTTTATAATGTAGTTGAAGATCTTTCTTAGGAACCATGTGCAATTTCTACCTTGGAAGTAATCCAAAGTTGTCCTACACAACGGAAAAACTTGTTAACTGCGTTAGGAGCTTTAGACCCAGACAATACTAATTTGATTCATTTCAATGTTGATAAATATAAGTATAGACTACCTCACAAACTCGATTTATAAATCATCATGAAAGTAGTCAGAAAGAAGGTCTTTAGAGATGTCTTAGACGAAGGAGCTTCAAATTCAGTTTTGTCCCTGTCTTGTTAGAAAGCTATTGGCTCTTCTGAGTTTGTAACATCACCTATGACTCTGAAAGCCTTTGATGGACGAGGTTTCCATCCCCATGGTATCATATCATCCCTTTCATTCAAGCTTTGGGGAAAATTTGTTTTTATTCAAGTAGAAGTAGTAGACGCCTCGTTAGATTACAACCTCCTTGTAGGAAGAAATTGGTTTTATTCCATGACTGCTGTCGCTTCGCCGATATTTGAAACTGTCGAATTTCCACATCTAGGGAGAATTGTCACCATTGATCAGCTTGATTTCTATATGTCAGATGTTACTACCTCTATGGATAATAACATCCCTATGTTAGGCAAGTCCCCTCCTCCTTACCAGTCAATTGGGGTAGGCATGTTGAAGGATACGTCCCTTATGGGGATTTTTTCATCCACTCCTCCTAACATAGACATAGTGACAGTAAATATGATTGCGTCATTTTATTATGATCCGAAAGGAAAACAAATTGTTGCATCCACCTCGTTTAGTCTGCATGAAGAACTATACAACATCATTCAAACCCTTTCCGACGATCACACTGATGAACTTCATTTGGTGGCTTCGGACCCTTACCACCTGCCCTATTGGTTAGAACCCTCTCTTCCTATTCTATATTATATCTCTAAGACATTTCATTCTGATGAGTCCATTATGGAGATCATGAGTATGAATGATCCTATTTTTGAGGATCATCGTCATAGATCCTCGTTCCTCCCCAACACCAGTTCAATAGACCATGACTTTTCATCCATGTTTTCAACTAATATTGTCAACACACGTCAAAATCCTATATTGATGCAAGACAAAAATTCTGAAGGAAACTTATGCAACATTACTCAAACAAATCCAATTGACATATTAGCCAAGCTTGGTACCATTGAGCATGTTCATGTTGGGCAGAACTGCTCGGCAGAAGAATCTGAAGCATACAAGGTACTTTTCAAAGAATTCTGCGATATATTTGCCTAGTCTTATGAAGAAATATTGGGGATAGACCCATCCATTGTGGTCCATGAAATAAAAACCTATCCCACTACTAAACCTGTCAGGAAAAAACTAAGGCAAGTCCATCCATGAAAGGCTGCAACTATTAAAGTTGAAATAGAGAAACTTATTAAGGCTAGGTTTATTTATCCCGTACCCCCAATGGAATGGGTATTGAATGTCATCCCTATCAATAAAAAGTAGGGCACCATTAGAGGGTGTATCAATTTTAAATATTTGAACAAAGCTTGTCCCAAAGACAACTTTCCTACTCCGCATATCAACCAGATTATCAACAACTATGATGGAAGGGTCATCTTCTCATTTATGGATGGATTTTCAGGTTATAATCATATTGAGATTTTACCCACCGATCTGCACAAGATAGCATTCATTTTCCCATGGGGAACCTTTGCATATAGGAAGTTACCATTTGGCTTAAAAAATGTTGGAGCCACTTTCCAGCGTGCTATGTCCTATGTGTTTCATGATATAAAACATATTGTTGAACCATACCTTGATGACCTCCTTGCTCATTCACAGCGATAGGAGGACCACCCTGGTCATCTTAAAGAAATTTTCCTGAGATGTCATCATTATAATATATGGCTCAATCCTCATAAATCTGTTTTTTGCGTCGAGACGGGATGCCTGTTAGGTTTTGTGGTTTCTAAGGATGGCATCGGGATAGATCCATTTAAAATTGCTGCTAATTTAGCTCTACTAGCCCCAACCAACCTTCTAGAACTCCAAATTTTGCATGGGAAGGCAAACTTTCTCTGCTATTTCATGTGCAATTTTGCAGAGAAAACAAATGGTTATATGCATCTCCTTAAGAAGGACACTCTATTCTATTGGGATGACCAAGCCCAACAAGCCTTTGATAATCTCAAACATGCTCTGACTCATTTACCCGTGATACACCCCCCAGCTTATTAAAAGGATTTTCTCTTATATATTGCTTCCTCCACTACTACCATCGCTATGGTTTTGGTGCAGGAAAATCCCGACGGTCAGGAGCATGTGATCTACTATGCTAGTAAGAATCTTATGGATTTCGAAACCCAATATTCATGCATGGAGAAATTAGCATTGGCCATGGTCATTGTTGTTCAAAAATTTTGTCACTACATTTTTCTCCGCACAACCACTGTATTAGCAGACTAGAACCCTATGTGTTACATCCTGAATCGTCAGGTGCTTGGGGGCAAGTACTCTTGATGGATAGTCATTCTACAAGATTTTGATCTGGAATTTTCCAAATCCACATGAAAGAAATCCTTGGTATTTGACGAGCTCATGTGTGATCTTCCCTATGCTTCGATGGAATCTGAGCCCAGTGATTCATTTTCGGATGAATTCTTGTTCCTAATAAGCACTACTGACCCATGGTATGGGTATTTTCTCATTTATCTCCAAACACAAATATTTCACCCAAATCTATCCCGTGACAATCGCTGTCATATCCATCACCACACAAAATACTACCTCATCTTTAATGACACTTTGTATAGACATTGTATCAATTCCATTCTCTAGCGATGCCTCCCCTATGAGGAAGCTAAACAAGTGTTGAATGATTACCACTCTAGAGCATGTGGCAGTCATTTATCTGGGATGGCTATAGCCTAGAAAATCCTTCGCTCTAGCTATTTCTGGCCTTCAGTCTTTAAGGATTGTCATGAGGCTATCAAGAAATTCCCACCTTGTCAACTTTTTTATCCGAAAAAGCACACTCATCCTGCTCCGCTACACCCTGTCATTGCCATTGGCCCATTTTCCAAATGGGGGATTGATTATATGCATTGTAAGCCTACCTTAGCTAGGGGGCATGGTTACATCTTCATGTCCGTTTACTATTTTACAAAGTGGGATGAGGCCATGCCTACATATGTGGAAGATGGTAAGATTGTTGCTCTCTTCCTGTTCAATCATGTGATAGCTAGATTCATAGTCCCACAGTCCATAGTTACTGATCACATATCACATTTCTATAATCAAATAATGGAGGAACTAATTGCCAAGCTAGGTTTTTGTAATGAAAAATCTACGCCCTATTATCCATAAGCTAATGGTCAGGTAGAGGATATTAAAACAGTTTTGAAAACGATGCTTCGTTCGATGGTTGGAGACCATAAATCCAACTGGAACCATATCCTTTTTTCCGCTCTTTGGGCTTACAGAACTTTGGTGAAAAAAGATATTGGTTTAACATCTTTCCATCTTGTCTATGGACTCGAAGCTGTCTTGCTGATTCAATGTCAAATTCCATCCTTGAAACTTGCCGTCGAACTTCTCCTAGACACTTCCGTAGAGGAAGAGAGATTTTATACTTGAACAACCTTGATGAAACTAGGAGAGATGCTTCCTTGGCTAATGAGGCACACAAGAAACGTGTCAAGGCATAGTATGACAGGTCTGTCCAACCTCATGTCTTTACCGAGGGTGACCTAGTTTTGACTTACGATCAGAGATATGACAAACTAGGGAAAGGAAAGTTCGAATCCATGTGGTACATTACTTTCATTATTTCTAATGTTTTAGAGAAAGGGGCCTACGAGCTCATAGACTACAATGGAATCCATTTAGGACAACCTCGCAATGGGTTGTACCTAAAGAGGTATTATGCCTAGATCTCTCTTGGATAGTATATTGTATATATGTATATTACTTGACTTTCAATGTGCTTAAGTACTTTCAATATGGTTTTGAGTTTAGTGTCCGTATCTGTTTATACCATGTTTTGGTCATGCAGAGCAAATGGATTTCTATGGATTCCTTGATGGTGCTTGCCGCCACACCTTGAATATTTCCTCAGCTGCTTCGGTTCTTTATTCCCCACCTTACGATATGGTCAGT
>LPNX010446874.1:329004-342895 GCA_001517045.1 Pseudotsuga menziesii | reverse complement strand
TTATTTTATTATTTTAACCATTATTTTATTATTTTAACTATTATTTTATTATTTTCCTTAGGAGGCCCATTTTAGACCCCAAAATTCCTCTAATGGGATCAGTTTTTATTGGTCTTGCTACCAAAAATATCACCAAGTATCGAGTAGTCATATGTCTTTTGACTTAAGCTGCCTCCCAAGATGTTCACAACTTGGTAGTCTTGATGGAATCACAACTAGTGGTTTTTCATCTAAACCATGTCTATACCATTAGGAATATTGTGCTTCTCTGTCTCTTCCAGAGGGTATGCTTGTTATAAAGGTCATTTGAAACTATCACCTATAGGCATATCCCTAGGGAACATAACGTAGTTGCTGACTCATTGGATAATTACATCCTAGATTGGCATATTTCCCATTCATGACATGAAAATCAAACTTGGTTCATTGTAAATAAACTATATAAGACACATAAAACTCATGTAAAATACATTCACCATTTGAGATGTATAAACACCAAGTAAAAGTCTGTATATATATATGATCATGTTTTACAAAAATAGGTCACAAGACCTCATCTGAAGCACACAAGATTTTAGGTAAAATATCACCATACAAAAATCCTGAAGTTATCATATTTCAGTGAATACATCATGCACTCATTGTCTAATGATGCTTGTGGTAACACATCACTGCCCGGGCTACTCTGCATAGCAGTCTGTTAAAGTGACCCGGTACTCCCACTGTAGGCTATTGATACCTCAGTGGGAGGTTATCAATAGAAGCATCAGGAATGTCTAGAGTCAACCTCTCTAGGCTCTCCTCTAACTCCCCTGTCACATCATCACCCTATGCTACAAAACAGGCTCTGGCTCTCCTATCCAATGGGGAGGCTCCCCTAGATCGTGCTACTCTGATGTCTACATGAAAACATTCAAGTCTCGTTACTAAACATAAAAAATATAAAACATCAAAAACTTGAAAACACTATTTCCATTTTAGGGTCTTTTGTTTCTTACCAATTTCACCCCACTATCCACCAGGTGGGAGTAGTAGGTCAGAGTCACCACTGAATTCAGTGCTTGCATATGCATAATCCTCCACCATGAGGAGTTGATCTCTCAAGCATCGAAAGAACGGGTCACCAAACTTTACCTTCCCCCCTTCCCACTCTAGTATGGGCCATAATCTAGACCCACCTCTGCATGCGAGGGTCCTGTGCCCTTAACTCTGTAAAGACCACCTGGGGTCTCATTTGTGGAACCTGCTTGAAGAAGAAGAAAACTAGAATGGAACCAAAACCAAATTGCTTCAGCTCCCCCTGTCGAAACTTGGTCAGCTGATACTTGAAGATCGGAAGTAGAGCTTTCACCCAGTTAAATACTGTAGGCGCCATGGCCTCTATGGCGTAGAGCATATGTGATCTAGATGCCTCGTGTACTCCTTGGATTCCCACCACTCTCTACATGGTAAACAACATGATCCGTAGAGGGCCATCCATCACTACTTTTATGGCAATTTTCTTCCCCGATGTCCTAGTCCCAAGAATGTAGTGACGGTCTATCAACTCCTGAGTAGTAATGTCCCCCCACAGGAACCAGTCAATGAGATGGGAGCACCCCATCTAGAAAGGTTAGTCAGGAAGTTGATGTCCTCTACCTCAAATGTCAATATGTGAGCACCAACCTTGAAATATTGTTGCTTCATATTCCACATCTGGAGTATATGCTCTAGTAGTCGATCATGCGATACCATACTGGGTGTACGAAAGAAATTTAAGAGTCCGCGGTCTCTCAATGTATCTATGCAACCCACATTTCGTTTGGCAAAGGTTTCATCGTTATCATGTTGCCTCTCTTTCCATCTGACCATTTTTATCAACAAGAACCTATAAAAAACCATCACAAGACTTGTTAGAAGCATTCTTAATCATCCAAATTAATGAAAATGAGCTAGTTTTTCTTGTGCAACCACTTTTATTTCTCCAGGCCCAGCATCACCTGTGTCAAATTGAGGACAGGCAGTGGCACCGCCTGTGCGCTATGTTTTCGGTACGGTTCTAGCGGGGTACCGCTTATCCCGCAAGGGATAAGAGCGATTCCCGCTTCCATGATTTTAGGGCTTGCCATATAATCCCAAAACACCATTAAAAATCAAAATTTAAGGCATAAAATGAAAGAGCAGGGTGGAGCTGACGGTGCGCGAACCTAATGGTGGATGCTCCCGATATCAACGGCTGAAAATCTGGCCAAGAAAATGCTCCAAAGGTTCTCCACTATGGGTAAATAGTAAAATGTTTTGATTTTTTACTATTTACATGACTTTTATATACATTTTAGGGTTTTACATGCTATAGTTTTGTTTTAAAATCATTTATTACTCAAAATCCATCAGTCATAATCCTTTAGTGTCAGTTATTGGGGCATTTAACACTTACTTTTGAGTCATTACAGGATAGAAGAGTAGTAGCAGTAAATTTTTGGGAGTTCGTTTTTGACTTTTTTGTACTGCCATACAATAGAAAAAGTCTTTTGAGCATTTATTGCGACACTTTGGTCACACTCTCGAAACTTAGCGTCAATGGTCCGAGTCCATTTCTGATTCTTTTCAGGATTGTAAAATCTCTCATCTTGAAAAGAGACCTAGTGGAATCTTCTTTAAACTCTTTTCAGGCTCCTTAAATACGAAAAGATTGTCGAGTGATCTTGTCTTCTTCATGCTCATTAAACCATTTGAAGATTCATTCATCTGGTGGTAGGTTATCACTTTTTTGGTTCAGGTGAGCTATTTTACGAAAAAGGACCCTATGGAGTCTTCTTCCATGGTTTTTCAGACTCTCTAAACATGAACAATACCGATTTTTCTTTCATTAGACTCATTAAATTAAACATTGAGAGACCCTCTTTTAGGAATGAATCCCTCCTCTCTGAGGTTTGTAAAACATATGATTTTGGACTTGTCTTTGGCCGAGCTATAATGAGTGTTTGTTACCCTCTTTGAACTCATAAAAGCAAAAAGAGGCACTCATCAATCATGATGGGGAAAATGGGAAGGGAGTCATTTTGCAAATAAATGGCAGTAGTTTGTTGTTACCTTTGAACATGGAACTTGTCTGCATATCATTTCAGACAATAGGGTATTCAGCTAATCTCCATGATGATCCACTTTCATGAGTCATGCCACTCCTTTGAGACTTTCAAAAGAATGCATTGTCCACCATCGCACTGTGTGTTTTTCTGGTTTAGTCATGCTGCCACATCTTTTGTCATGCCACCTGATGTTCAAAGAGAAGTTGAACAATTTTTACCTCTGTAGTCAAAATAGTCTCTGTGTCACTACTTTTGAGTCAATATTATGGTTACTACATTCACATCATTCCATAACTATGTTCTGAGTTTCGTGTCATCAATGTGGGACTCATCATGGCCCTCCCTCGACGAGACTATTCCTGTCGACATCATATCATCATCCGGGAAATAGTCTTAGAAACAAAATTTAGTACCTTGATATCTGTATGCCTTAATGACAAATTCTCTCACTTTCGAAATAGGTTCACATCATTGACTTTTGATCGATAGAATCGACTGGGTGTTCGACATGAAGACATCAGTTCACGCTCAGTAGATTGTACTAGGGTACCTTGAGAAGCATTGACATCAATGGTGAATCTCCCTCGCACTTGTTAATGGTTCACATCATTTGCCGGTAATCAAGTGGTTTCTACCATGTTCGACTTTAGATCATTTTAATCACATGGATAGAATCGTACTTTGTGGAAGATGAGATGAAGACCCTGGGTATTTTTTTAAGCACTCATTGCTTTCCCTAGGTTTCGATGGATTTTTGTATATCTAGCATGGATCCACATTTCTATGGTCGTGGCTATGCTCAAATTTGTGTCTATACGACATAGATATACTTTGTATGTCTGGTAGCGATGTCCAATTTTGAGTCCTCTATCACATGGCTCTACACTATATTCTAGTAGCCATGCTTGTTTATTCCTCTCATGGATCTACCTTGTATTGGTTCATAGCCATGAGTTGGTTACATTTTTCTATGAGTCAAAATTATTGATGTACTATAGATGCCTCATAGATGACATTCTCTAACCGAGCTGACATTTTCAACTCGAAGTGACAACTTGTTCTCTCAAAGCTCTCACTTATCGTATCCCTCTAAGCCTCATGCTTTGGGGGGAATTTTGTTATACCTAAATCATATCACCATCATGTGATAAGACCTTTAACTTCCATGTTTTCCATTAATCCCAACACTTAGAGAGGAAACTTGCTCTGTTTGTCAATTCTACTTGAAAAAACCTAGCACCGCGCTTTCCCTATGGATGATGAGTGGTACCTTGCTCAGCACTGCCTGTATCCTATTTTAGAGAAGCGGTGCCACTGCCTAAGGTATTTGGTCTAAAACTGGTTCTCATCTAAACCGCTCTATCATAAGGGAAGAAAAGTGGTACCCTGGGTAAAATGGGAAAAAGAGAAGTTTCTTGAGGCTTCTAGATATTGAGCCTTGTGTCCTCCCTTATTCCTATCATTATGGGTTAGTTGAGCTTGAGATCCCCCACGGTAGGATCTTGGAGCCACCTGACCCACAAATCTCTCAACTATTCCTATCCATTTAGCCTTATAAATACAAGCTCATATCCATAGTTGAATGGGAGAACTATAGAGGTATTGTTATGCTGTTGGATTGACTACCTAGTCCGAATCATTGGAGAGCATAGAGAGCAAATTTGGAGCTTATGGGGATGAAGTGTTTGTCTCATGGAGGGGTTTTCGACACTAAGGAAATGGTTGTAAGATTCTCCATACATTCTTAATGCAAAGCTGATTTCTGTCCCACATTACTGTTGTTTTGATTTCACATGTATATGTTGTTAGATTCCTTAGTCACTAGCATGGATAAAAGATGATTTTCTGGTATCTTTGATGTGCTTGTATGTTTGATATGTTTGCAAGTACACAGGTTCATAATCGAAGCAATATTTCAGTTGTCTACAACGTTCAGTTAAGGTCTTCATCCTTTGTTGTTCGCTCATTCATTTAGGATTTGAACCATTCAGACCAGAGGAACAACTTCTTTCCACAAAAGGTGCAATATTCCTGATAATATTATCCCTTTGGACTATTGGTTGGTGTTCATTTGGGAGTCCCCCCAAGTGTGCCAAACGCTCTCACAAACGCTTGGGCTACCTCTCGTGTCTGTCACTACTTTCCAACATTTGTCGAAGTGTCACATCTGTGGGCTTTCCAAGTGCCACTCATGGGGTCTTCACTCAGTGAAACCATGTCATAGCACCTTTGTTCATGGGTTATTAAAGAATATCTCTAATTTCACTAAATATTGGTAATTACCTGGAAAAATACTTTTGTTGATACCCCCTCTCAATACATATTTCCCATTGAAAAATCCCTATGTTTATGATATTTTTATGCCCCCCCAATACCTCTAAACACCCCATACCCTATTCTCCACCCCCAATACCTACAATATATTGAAGTTATTTTTCACAATTAAAAACCTCCCTTTATGAATGAACATGATAAGATATTTCTCAACAAGGTGAATTCCCCATGGCGCCACTTGCTTGGGTGTGAGCATCATTTGTGGGAGTGCACCCATACTTGGTCTATGTGCCCCACTGTCATTTTGTCACTTGGCCAAGGTGTCTTCTTTCCAATTCAAGCCAACCAAAGGAATTCCCTTCCCATATGGGCGCCCAAGCCAGCTCTTAGGTGAGGGTGAGTAATGTGGCAATGCCAGTAACCAAGCTCGTAGTGCACTTCCAACTCGAACGCCCAAGGTGGTTTTTCCATAGGCTTTCTATCCCTCATGATCATTTTGTTAGTGAGTGTTTCCAACCTTGCTAGCGTGCTCCTTCTAACAAAGAACACCAAGTTCTCTTAGGGAGGGGTCCATTATAACATCACCCACCAAATTAGTCATTGTCCAAATGATGCTTCTTCCTTGGATTGCGTCAAGGAGGGAGCATGTGCTCTTCTTGGAATGCTCTAATTTTGTCTTTTGACTTTCATATAGTGCTTTTCAACTCCCAATTATTTTCCTCATTTAGAAAACATTTCCACTTGAAAAGGTATTATAGACATCATTTCTTCCCATGCTTATTGAACCGGTGCCCTAATATTTCTTCCAACTCTCGATCTTGTATGTTGATGATCATTGCAGAAGTTTTTGTAGGAGCGTTTTGTTCTAGTTTGTCTAGGTCAACCCGACACTTTCGTAAATCACTTATGTGAAAAACTAGGTGGTACGCTCAAAGGTGTTCTTGGAGTTTAAGCTTGTAATCCAATTTTCCTACTCTCTCAATGATCTCGAACAGGTTGTTATACTTCCACATCAAATATCTTGTCACACCCTTGAGAGGAACAAACTCGTCATGTCCAAGTTTAAGCAGGACATTCTCCGTAACGTAAAAATCTATGTCTTTGCATCCTTTATCCTTCCATTCTTTGATGAACTCCATCGCAATTGGATTAGACCCAATCTCTCAAGTCGTAGTGACATATGACTTTTGAAAAGGAAGGAAACTGCATTAATGCTTTTTTACAGCTCGACATTTCGATCTCTCTCTAAGATCATCATCAGGAGTGCTTACTCAAGACAATCAAGAGGCCAATGATCCGCTTATATATGGCATGGTTTGGTTCTAGGTGAGGGAAGGGTTAAACTCAAGCTAGTCGGCCGGTTGGGATGAGAAACCATTCAGGAGTTTTATAAACACTTTAAATGTATTATTCACTTTAAAACTCTAAATTCATATTTTTAATTTATATCTTAATTTTTAATTTTAAAATTATTTTTAATCTTTTCATCTAAAATAGTATGTCTAAATTAATTTAATATTTAAATTGATAAACACTTTTAATTTTTAATTTTGATTCTAATTTCTAATTATTAATTATTAATTTTTTATTTTTATAATAAATTCAATTATTAATATTATATTATCAAGTTAATGGGAATAATGTCAAAAGGGGAATTAACTCAAAAATTTTATAAATTCAGAAATTTTTTTATGTAGTTATTAATAACATATTATGTTTTTAAAAAGATTAGAGTAATTACAATTAATAGTATTATAAACTTACTTTTTTTATTTATATTGTTTAGAAGAATTTAATTTTAATTTATTAATTTACTGCGTCGAGAGGTGCTCTACAGCCCAGCATGGGGGACATCTTGTAATGTGATGTAACATTACTAACGTTTGTAACATGTCCGCAAAAAATAATAGTGATAGTGATTATTATGGGAGAGATTTTGTAACGTGATGTAACGTTTGTAACAAGTCGGCAACAAATAATTGTGATAGTGAATATTATGGGAGAGATCTTGTAATGTGATGTAATATTTGTAACATGTTGGCAAAAAATAATAGTGATAGTGAATATTATGGGAGAGATTTTGTACCAAAAAATAAAAAATGATATCACTTTCGTTTATTAATAAAAAATAAATTTTCTAATAGGCCAAAATAAATGTTGGCCACAAAAACAATCTAATATGGGGGAGANACCTAAAAAAATAATAAAAAAGTAAAAATTTAATTATCCATAAAAAAAATATGTGGGTCAAGAAAAAAACAAAAAATTGAATTATCCACAAAACAATGTTGGCCTTGCGCATGGTTTTAAAACCACATGCAAGGCATTCTACACAACCCAAGGTTTTTTTTTACATGATTTAGGAGGCTTTGCACATGGTTTTTAAATCCTAAACAACCCATGGTTGTAGGAGGGCCTTACATATGGTTTTAAAACCATGTGTGGGGAAATCATGCAATGTTTGTTCCTAACAAAATAAAAAATAATAAAAATATTACATGTTGGCCATAAATAATATTAAATATTAATAATAAAAATATTATATGTGGACCTTAAATAAAAATATGTTTCTTTTGGTTTGAATCAAATCAATGGATACCTAAGAAGAGGTTTGCACGTCGAGAGATTTGATCCATCTTGGTGCTTGAGAGAGCCTAGAATTTGGATCTACACTAGTTATTTAATTTTAACTTTTACTATTAAAGGAGTATTAAATTATAACTAGTTTTCTCAAGAAGTAAAGGTAAGAATGAAAGGTGCTTAAGGCTTAATAGGTTAAAGAGAAAAACAGAGGAACCTAAGGACTCAAAAGATGAAAAAGGGGAAGACGAAAAGCGGGGGAGAGAACCTTTTTGGGTCTTAGGGGTTCTCCTATGTGTTCTTTTTTAAGTGAATGTAGGATGGGAAGCCAGGTGTTGCTAAGTTTCTTGCCATCATCTCTATTTAAGTGAATGTAGGATGGGAAGCCAGGTGTTGCTAAGTTTCTTGCCATCATCTCTATTTAAGCAATCAATAGCCATGTTGATCTCAATCTTCTCTCTTATTTTTCACTTGGCTATGTTGTCCTCTCTTGCCATGACCACTGCATTTTCCAGACAAATATGATGTTGGGTGAGGTGAGCATGTTCAGCTAGGATGAACCTCTTATCTCTATCGTACCTAAGGTCAGATCCACGTTCTTTTAGTCTAGTAACTATGGATCTTTCCATTTCTCCGATCTAGGGTTTACTACAGGAACAGGGTATTGAGTAAACATATTTAAAGTAAGTGGGTTCTATGGGGTCCTTAAGAGAGTCTACAATCTTTCTAATGGAGTTGGGAGGGTTAAACAACACCTTAAACCCTCTGTTACCTAGGGTTTTGGACAGTTTGTTGGTGGTTCCTTTTATATAGGGAAGGAAGATTCTTTTTCCTTCTTCCTTGCTCTAATCATTTTCATTTTTATTAATATTATTAATCTTAGTTTTATTATTTTTATCATTATTTATTTTAATTTTAGAAATTATTTTCTTTATTTGTTTGGTGTCATATCCATTCATTCTAAACACTTGGTGTAGGTGCTCTAATTCTTGATCAATGTGGTCAATATCGGAAATCCTATGTGCTCTTGTGGCTAAGGTGGTGATAATACCAAACTTTTGAGGTGGGAAGTGATGTGAATTGGCATGAAGGTATTTTTCTGTGTGTGTATTTTTTCTAAATACCTAGTGTGCTATGGAGGCATCTTCCTTCTTTGATATCAACACATCTAGAAATGGTCAACTCCTATTTCTCTCCAATTCCATGGTGAATCTGATACTATTATTCTTTGTGTTTAGATGTTCCATAAAATTTTCAAGGTTATTTGTACCATGCAACCAAACCACATCTGTATCATCAACATAACATTTCCATCTTTTAGGTTTCAAGGGGAAGGATTCTATGGCTTGTCTCTTGAATCTCTCCATGTAAAGATTGGACACAATGGGTGAGAGGGGTGACCCCATTGCGACTCCTTCTACTTGTTCATAGAATTCTTTCTAGAAGGTGAAGTAAGTGGATCGTAAGCACACCTCCACAAGTTTCACCATATCATTGTTGGTAAGTTCTCTTATGGTGTCAATGGCTTCATCTATGGATATTTTTCTACACAGTGAAACCACATAAAAGTTCAAAGGTGGGGGAGAACCCCTAAGACCCAAAAAGGTTCTCTCCCCTCCCTTTTCGTCTTCCCCTTTTTCATCTTTTGAGTCCTTAGGTTCCTCCTTTTTTCTCTTTAACCTATTAAGCCTTAAGCACCTTTCATTCTTACCTTTCCTTCTTGAGAAAACCAAACTAGTTATATTTTAATACTCCTTTAGTAGTAAAAATTAAAATTAAATAATAAATTAATAAATTAAAATTAAATACTTCTAAATAGTATAAATACAAAAGTAGATTTATAATACTATTAATTGTAATTACTCTAATTTTTTTAAAACATAATATATTATTAATAACTACATAAAATTTTCCTTAATTTATAAAAATTTTGAATTAATTCCCCTTTTGACATTATTCTCAATAAATTAACATTGAGAATCTATTATTAATAATTGAATTTATTATAAAAATAAATTTTTTAAAAAATTAAAAATTAATAATTAATAATTAGAAATTAGAATTAAAATTAAAAATTAAAAGTGTTTATTAATTTAAATATTAAATTAATTTAGACATACTATTTTAGATAAAAAGATTATAAATAAATTTAAAATAAAAAGTTATTAAAAATATGAATTTAGAGTTTTAAAGTGAATAATACATTTAAAGTGTTTATAAAACTCGTGAACGGTTTCTCATTCCAACCGGCTGACTAGCTGGAATTTAACCCTACCCTTACCTAGAACCAAACCAAGCCATATATAAGTGGATCATTAGCCTCTTGATTCTCTTGAGTAAGCACTCCTGATGATGATCTTAGAGAGAGATCGAAACGTGGAGCTGTAAAAAAGCATTAATACAGTTTCCTTCCTTTTAAAAAACAATTCACAAGATATGGTTGTTTTTTCACATGGCATATGGCATCAAAGAGTTCTATCTAGTTGCGAAATCAAATGTGCTATAACCTGTCATTGAGCTCATGTGCATGTTGTAGCTGAACTGCACTACGTCTTACAGCTCCAACCAATTCTTTTGACGAGCGTGCACAAAGTTCTTGAAGTAACTCATGAATATTGTATTAACTCTCTCTATTTGTTTGTTCATATCTGGATAGAATACCAAGCTAGTTAGTAATTGCATTCGAATTAGATTGAATAGTGCTGGACAAAACTTCTGCATAAACCTGGCATGGCTATCAGATACAATATTGAGTGGCAAGCTCCAATTTTTAACCACATGTTTGGAAAACAGCTTCGCAATGTTTGCTTCTTTGGATGGTGATTTCATTGGCACAAAGGTCGTGTTCTTGGAGAAATGGTCCACCGCTACAAAGATGTCATTGTACCCTTAAGCGAATGATAGCTACAAACATAATTTCATGGAGACACTCACCCATGGCCTCTTCGGAATCGACAACAGTTGCAACAATCCTTCAGTTTCTCTTGTTGTAAAATAAGACAAGTGCACACATACTCTTCAACATTATGATGTAAGTACTCCCAAAGAAACTATTCTCAAGCATTTCCTAAAACCATTTTCCCTTACCTTCCTTGAATTACGCCATGATGCCTCTGGTTGTCAAGTCCTCCAACAAAGTCTCCTGAATCGTTTCCCACAGGTATAACAAAAACTGAGTGGTTAGGTCAAGATTCTTCTCGAAGGCTAATCCATGAGCCTTTATGCTCAAGGAATCTACAACTATGTTCAACTGTTCTGGTCAATACTCTAGGACCATGTCGAACTCGGCTAGAAAATCCTTCCAACTCGCTTGATTTAGTGACAACTTCAGTTGAGTGGAGAAGTAGCTTAGCTATGTTATCCTTATTGACCACAGATGGCTTACCAAGTAGGAAATGCCTCTAAGCCCTTAAGCAATGCACCACCGCTTTCATTTCCTTTTCATGAACTAGGTATCTCATTTCCTGATTGTGGAGCTTTCAAATTTCATTTTCCATTGGATGGCCTTCCTCCATCAAAACACCTCCAATAGTTAATTCATATGCATCCATATGCACTTGGAATTTTTTCTCAAAGTCAAGCAACCACAATACTTGAGGAGTTGTAAATCTACATTTAAGCTTGCCAAACACTTCTTGCCACTTGAATGCCTTGTTATTTTTCAACAATTCAGTATGAGGTGTGTCTACCTTGGAGTAGCCCTCTACAAACATGTGGTAATAGTTCACTAAGACAAGGAATATATGCACTTCCTTCACTGTTCTAGGGTGCCCCCATTCCTAAATGGATGCAACCTTTCTGTTGTCCATGTAGACCCTTCCTTGTCGAAATCGATGGCCCAAGAACAAAGTTTCCTCCTGCCCAAAAGCACACTTAGATTTATTCAAGTACAACCTATTCTCCTGTAGTGCTTCAAAACCCTCTTTTAAATGTCACTAATTCTCTTCCATTGTTTGACTATAGACAACGATGTCATCTATGTACACCACAAATGACTTGTCTAAAAATAGTTGTAGCACCTTGTTCATTATTGTGAAGAACATCGCAAGAGTGTTTCACAACCCAAATGACATAATAAGGAACTCAAATTTCCCATACTGTATCATGCATGTTGTCTTGGGCTCATCTACTTTAGTGATTCTGACTTAGTAATGCCCATGCCTCAAATCTAGTTTTGAGAACACCCTTTCCTTATCTAACTTGTCAAAATCATCAACCATCAAAGGAAGATGATAACGATTTCTAATGGTTTTCTTATTCAACATTAAATAGCACATCCACAACAATGTCATATCCTTCTTCTTGTGAAACAACACTAGGGAACCATACGGTGACCTTCAAGGTCTTATGAAACCAACATATGTGATCTTTGTTAGTTGTCGTTTATGCTCCTCCAACTCTGATCCTGATAGTCTATATGGAGCTTCGAGAAGAGTAGTGGTTCATCAGATTGAGCAGTATTGGATCCTGACTCAAGCTCAATTTGATGAATCACTACTCTTCTCGGAGGAAACAACTTCAACGATTCTTCAGGAATACATTACACAATGGTAGCCAACATGTTAGATATGAAAGGATACATAGGTGTCCCCACACTTACCGCATTAGACTCATCTAGAAACGCTACAACAAACATCTACGATCAAGACTACCAAGCGAATTTCTTCATCCTTAGTGTAGAACCAAACTTTTCATGTCCTCCTGCTTTTTTAGTAACGGTGTACACCACACTAGGATTTCTCTCGGTTAGGATCACCATTTTTTCTGCAAATAGAAATAACACCGCTTGATGTATTTGCAAGAAATACTGACCTAGGGTCACTTCGAAGTCATTGAGAGGCATCACTTTCAAACATCCTTCCATTTTCAGCTTCCTAACTGAAGTTTCACTCCTGGATCCATGCGTATAGTATCCTTTACTAAAGAACTAATTTCCTTAACTCTAACATCACACTTATTTCTCCTAATGTTGATAAATTCCATGAGCTCATGCTTCACAAAATGGTGATACTTGTCAATATCTACTATCGCTCTCATTTGTTTCTCATTTACAAGAATGTCAACGAAGCAAAGAGTGTTCATCGTTTGGTCTCCTTTCATGGATCCCACTCTTTAACAAAATGCTAGCTTTGTTTCCTCCCATTGCTTGTACGCAACGTACCCAAGCTCCTTGACTCAAGCACTCATGGATTCCTAGTTGTGCCAAATATGCATTATCTCTTTCACACCCATCTGTACTCAATCCAATAACTTGTTGGCAAGGGGGTTGTAACATCCTTCGTATAGACCCCTGAATGCATTGTAAACTATTGAATAATATTGTATTCATCTTCTGGTGAGGAGCTCAAGGCCAATCCCCCACTAGTAAGACCTTGTATTTGATACTAACCCAAAGTTCCTTAGTAGAGGTATTAGTTGGACGCAGCTTAATGACGGGAAACTGAACCCATGAGGAAAAGAACAGAAAATGGTCAAAGAGAGACAGCCTTAAATACGATAACTTAGCTTTGGTTTCGTCATGGCTATAACATCCTATAGGGATTCCTATATTGCCATGTTTATCCCAATTAAATGGCCAACTACATAATATCAAACGTAAGTAAGACATGGTCTAAGAAATTTGAAGGATAGTGACCTTGACAAAAGAGTCGAGGGGTTAATCGTAAAGTAGGAAGAACCAAAGGGGAAAACCATCCCAAAGAATTAACCGATAAGAAACTATATGAGTTGGTCACCTTATAAACTATGTCAAAAGGAAAAAATATGGATAAAGCATTCTATTATAAAAAAAATGACATAGGTTTACTACCTAAATTAAGTCAGAAGGGAGGAGATGGATTAAAGTCATCTTCTTATATAAAATGACATAGAATTATGTCAAACGGAAATGATAAGAGTAATTCCTTTTGACATAGGTTTATTATATAAATTAGTCAAAAGGAAAAATGGTAGATTGAGTCTTTACCATA